>CAMZMU010000127.1:2222291-2424032 GCA_947311845.1 Poa pratensis
TTTATGCGTAGAAATGGCGCAGATCGCAACGTTCCAAGGATTATGAGAAAGTTCGCCTGTCTTCGCGTGCTTCAGTCGATATGCGCCTCCACCAAGGACCTCCGTGATGATGAAGGCCTCCCATGGGGAAGCGAGCTTGTGCACCTTCTTTTGCTTCAGTCGAAGAACCAGGTCGCCAACACAAAGGACCTGGTTCGCAGTCGACGACTGTGGTAGTTGCGGAGATCTGCTGGTAAACAGCTGTGCGGGCCAAGGCCGTGTCTCGCGCTTCTCTCGAGTAAGTCGACTGCGTCTTCGAGTGCCTTCTTCTGCGTCTCTTCATTGTATGCTTCACTCGTGGTGCATTGAACCGCACGTCTGATGGCAGATTGCCTCTGCACCGTAGACCATGAAGAATTGGGAACTGCGTAGAAGTGTTGGGAGTTGTGCGCTCCATAGCACAGATGGTAGTTCTTCGACCCAAGCACCCGCAGCTCTTTTGAGTGGCACCAGAGGCGCTTTTTGATCCCTCGTCACAAGTCCATTGGCCTTTTCGACTTGGCCATTGGATTGTGGATGCGCACGGATGCGTAGTTGAGCGTAATGTCCTGCTCTTTGCAGAAGGTTTTGAACTCCTCAGCCGTGAAGTTTGTGCCGTTATCAGTGATGATACTGTTTGGGACACCGAAGCGGTAGATGATGCTCTTTATGAAGTTGACTGCCGTAGTAGCAGTCGAATTTGTGATGGGGACCGCCTCGATCCACTTTGTGAACTTGTCGACTGCCACCAGTAGGTGAGTATGCCCGCCATGCGATGATTTTTTGAGTGGCCCAACCATATCGAGCCCCCATTGGGCGAAAGGCCAGGCCAGCGGTATAGTCTTCAACGCCGATGCGGGTGCGTGCGGCCTTGTTGCGAATTTCTGGCAGCCGACGCACCTTTTGACTATGTCCTCCGCGTCTTTGAGTGCTGTAGGCCAGTAAAACCCTGCGCGAAAGGCTTTGGCTACGAGTGATCGACTGCTGGCGTGATGCCCACAGGTACCTGCATGAATATCTCGAAGTATGGCTTGGCCATCTTCGAATGCGATGCATCTTTGGAACATACCTGATATGCTGCGCTTGTATAACTCGCCGTTGATAACGGTGTATGCTTTTGATCTTCGAGTCACGCGTCGGGACTCGGTTATGTCATCTGGTAGCTCGCGCGGAGTATGTAAGCCAGAAAAGGTTGAGTCCAAGTTGGCTCAATGAGGAGTACCTCGACTGGGGGGTCCTCTGTGCTGGGCTTTGCTTTTGGTGGCGTAGTCGACGGAGGAGGCTCTCGTTTCTCCTTGATAGATCTGTGTTCGATGCGCTCGAGGAAGACACCAGGTGGAATTTGTGCGCCAGTTGAGCCAAGATTGGCTAGCATGTCTGCTTCTTCGTTACTTTCCCTTCCTATGTGCCTCAACTCGCAGCCCTCGAAGCTGCCCTCCAGTGTGTTGTACAGGTCGCGATAAGCGATCATGTTGTCCGCGATTGCGTCGCAGGCCTTCATTGTTTGCTGCACCACGAGATTGGAGTCGCCGTAGATCATCAATCGAGTGCACCCAAGTGCTTTTGCCATCCGCATGCCATGGATCAGAGCCTCGTATTCAGCCTCGTTATTGGAGGGTAGTTTGAATCCCATCTGCAAAACATAACGTAGCTTGTCCCCTTTTGGTGATATGAGGATGACGCCTGCGCCTGCGCCTTCGTGTTTCTTGGACCCATCGAAGTACATGGTCCAGGAATTGGACACGTCTGGTGCTCCAGGTAATTGGGCCTCTATCCACTCGGTTGTGAAGTCGGGTAGGACTTGTGCTTTGATAGCCTTCGGGTGCTCGTACTTGATGTCTCTTGGAGCCAGCTCGATGAGCCATTTTGCGACTCTCGACCCGTTGCATTGGGGTTTGTGAGGATATCACCGATTGCTGAGTTACTTACCACGGTGATCGGGTGCTCGGTGAAGTAGTGTGTCAACTTCCTTGAGGACATGAATACAGCGTATGCCAGCTTTTGATAGTGCGGGTACCGCTGTTTTGATATGGAGAGAACCTCGCTCAGGTAGTAGACTGGACGTTGTATGCTTTGGATGTGCCCCTCCTCCATGCGTTCGACTACCAGTACGGTGCTCACCACCCTGTTTGTAGCCGAGACATACAGGTAGAGTGGTTCCCGTTCCTTAGGTGCGACGAGGATCGGAGGGCTTGTGAGGATCCGCTTGAGATCTGTGAAGGCTGCTTCAGCTTCTGGCGTCCACTCGAACTTGTCCGCCTTCTTCATCAGTCGATAGAATGGTAGAGCCTTTTCAAGTTTGCTGATGAATCGACTGAGCGCTGCTACTCGTCCTGCTAGTTTCTGCACATCGAAGCTTTGAAGGCCTTTGCATTGTGAGGATGGCCTGTATTTTCTCCGGGTCTGCTTCGATTCCACGGGCAGAGACTAGGTACCCTAGGAGCTGCCCGGCTGGAACGCCGAACGTGCACTTCTTAGGATTGAGCTTGATATGGAAGCGTTTGAGGTTTGCGAACGTCTCCCTCAAATCGTCGAGTAGTGTGTGTTCTTCCCTTGTGGTAATGACAATGTCATCCACGTAGACCTGGACGTTGCGTCCGATTTGCTTTTTGAGGCAGTCCTGCATCATGCGCTGGTATGTTGCACCCGCGTTTTTGAGCCCAAAGGGCATAGTTGTGTAGCAGTAGACCCCGAGTGGGGTTATGAACGCCGTTTTTTCTTCGTCTTCTTGCTTCATCCTTATCTGGTGATAACCTGAGTAAGCATCCAGAAAGGAGAGTCGTGCGCATCCGGCGGTGGAGTCGACGATCTGGTCGATTCGGGGTAGCGGGAAGTGATCCTTTGGACAGCACTTGTTCAGCGCTGTGAAGTCCACGCACATCCGAAGGATGTCTGTATGCTTCTCTACGAGTACGGGGTTGGCCACCCATTGTGATTTCTTGATTTCCCTAATGAATCCTGCTGCGAGTAACCGGTCGACTTCAGATTCGACTGCGGTTCGCTTTGGGCCGGAGATTCGACGCATCGTTTGCTTGACTGGCTTTGCATCTGGAAACAATTGGAGAGAGTGCTCGGCGAATTCCCTGGGAATACCTGGCATGTCGGCTGGACACCACGCAAATATTTCCCAGTTCTCACGGAGGAATTCGACGAGCGCGCCTTCCTATGCGATAGGCAGGCTCGAAGATATGTTGACTGTCTTGGACGGATCGGTCGGGTGCACCTGATGCGACCTTGTGTCATTTGTAGCATTGAAGGATCTGTCGACTGCCAACTTCTTATGCTCCGGAAGGAGTGTGTCGTTGGAAATCGCCAGTCGGCGAGTGATTCTTCCACCCCGAACATCTCGGAGATTTTGCTGAACTCGCGGTCGCAAGCATCGGACCTTTGAAAGTTTCCACGGACAGTGATGACTCCCTTTGGTCCTGGCATCTTCAGCGTGAGGTACGCGTAGTGTGGCACCGCCATGAATCGAGCAAACGTCGGGCGACCAAGAATAGCATGGTATTGTGATTTCCAGTCGACGACCTCGAACTCAATCGACTCTGTCCTGAAGTGGCTTTTGTCCCCGAACGTAACGTCGAGTTGTATGGTGCCTTCTGGGCTAATTGCTTTGCCAGGAACGATACCGTGGAAGGTATTTGAAGATTTTGGGAGGTTTTCGACTGACCTGTTCATTTTGCGGAGCGTGTCCGCGAAGATGATGTTTATGCCGCTGCCTCCATCCATGAAGACCTTGGTCATGGCGTAGCCTCCTATTTGCGCGTCGAGTACCAGAGCCGCGTGCCCTGGTCGAACTACAGCTGGGGGATGATCCTCTCGACTGAAGCTTATGATGGTTTCCGATCCCTTCAGAAATTCGGCACGGCAGGAGGTGCCATGACAGCCATGTTCACTGTCGAGTGATTAGCTTTTGCTGCCTGTTGGAGGGGCCCTTTTGTATCATGTACATCTGCCCGTGGGGCTGTGGATATTGATCATCTTCCGCCCGTAGTACGGGTTGTATGGCACCTGCGAGGTTTGCGCCTGGAGCAGGCTGTGGTGGTGGTTGCGGTGGCGGCTGTGGCGCCATGAGAGCGGGCACAGCGTTCGGCTGTGGTACGGGTGCAGGCGTGGGCTGAGCAGGTGCTGGGCCGTACCTTTGAGTCGTATCATGTAGTCAGTCGCCATTTGGTCGAATTCCCTGCAGTTCCTTAGGGTGTGATTGGAGCGTAGTTTTCCGTCGTCCCCCTTGAAGAGGTGGAATCTGCACCAGTCGTCCATCTTTTCCTCGAATGACCGCTCGGGTTTTGCGTCGCTGCGTTTGCGCCATTCTTGCCTTTTGTAGCTGTCGCTCCGCTGCTCGCGATCTCGACTGTCCCGTCGATCATCCGAGCGTCGATTGCTTCTATCTTGGTCCTCCTGGGTTGTGGTATCCAGCCGCCATGAACTCGGGTCTGTTATCGTCGTAAGGACGTTTGGAACGTTTGCGCCTGCGATCTTCTCTGTATGAATCTCTGCGGCCTCGACTGCCGCTTTCGTAGTTGTCGCGTGGTGGGGAAGCACGGGATCTGCGTACAGAATCCTCTCCATCTGCCCACTCAGTCGCAACTTTGATGAGGTCAGCCAGGGAGGTTGGCTTTTCACGACCAAGTGCCTCTTTGAAGTCCTTCCTGGCGAGACCTTGTATGAAGGCATCCATGGCCCTGTCTTCTGACACTTTGCCAACCGAATTGCGTATTTCGGTCCACCGCCGTATGTATGATCTCAACGACTCGTCTGATCGTTGAGTGCATGCCCTTAATTCTCGAATGTCTTCGGGCGCTCACACAGGCTCGAAGTTTTTGATGAAGTCTCTGCGGAAATCGTCCCACGAGTCGTATGATGATGGAGGGAGCGCCTTGAGCCAGTCGCGGGCAGTTCCTTCGAGCATGAGTCGTATGTACTGCATCGCCGTGGTGTTCGTGCCACGCTGGCATGCCACGGCGAGTCTGTAATCTTCTAGCCACCCGGAAGGTTCTTGGCGACCGTTGTACTTGGGTTGTTCGCCTGTCAACTTGAACCTTTGGGCATCCGCGTCTCACGGATGCGTCGAGTGAAGCACAATGCTCGCATGCGCTGGCTGGTTCACGATCAGAGTATGAATCGCTGCTATAGGATCTTCGAGATCTGCTTCTGCTGGACCTGTGCCGGCGCGTGCTTCTCCTTCCTTCATCCGAGTGGTGGCTGCGACCACTGCGATGATGTGCTGCGTGTCGTGAGTCGACTATGTCGCGATCGCGATTCCTTGCTGGAGTTTTGTCTTCTGGCTGTATAGCCTGTGCCGCTAGAGCTAGCGATTTGAGTTGTTGGCGATGCAGGGCTGCGTTAGGGTCATTCGCCGGAGGTTGCATTGCCTTGAGGTAAGCACCTACGGAGAATAATGCACCCGCAGCAGTTTTGGGCACTGGGATTCCGTTAGCGTCCTCTGTCATGAACGACAGGTTACGGGTGATTGCTACCCTTTCATGTTCTGGAAGGCTTGCCAACCGCGACCTAGGTCGTGGGGTTGGTTGCATTGTGGACCCGAGGGATTGCTCCCTTCTTCGGGCACTCGAGAGGCTGGCTTGCCTTTTGCGCTCTTCGAGCGTCGCTCGGTAGTTTTGCAGTCGAATTGACTCCTGCCAGTTGAAGTACTGGAAGGTCAACATCTCCTCTGGGGTGAATTTGGTGCATCATTGTGCACTCCTTTATGACTTTATCTGCTTTTGCTGCCATCTCCTCCGTGATTGTCAAGGTTGTGACCCCATCCGGCATGGTTACCGTGCATGGGAATTGTGCAGGCCTGCGAGCGGCTGCGTCTGCGGATGATTCTGCGGAGAAGGCCACGTAGACCTGATGGGGCGTGACCCGTGGACAGGTGTATGTGCTGTCGATTCCAGTCATGGACTCGACGTCGCCGTCGAGGCTCATGTCAGAGCCAGTATGTTCATCGAGTAGATCTTCGAGGCGAATCTCGTTGTCGATGTGCTCATCGCCTATGCTCATCTCGGTGTTGGCGAAGCCATTATGGATTTCTGAGTCGAGGTTGGTGTTGGTGAAGATCTCCGAGTCGACGTTGCTGTCGTTATGAATCGCGGGCTCGTAGAAGTCATCGAGGGAGATCCCGCAGTCGAAACTCTCGTCGAGTGGTAGGTTGAAGTCGACGTTGCTTGTGCGGTATGCTGATTCTGCCTCCTCGCCTTGGAGTTCCGTCATCATGAACCTGTCGATCTCGCCGGTCGACATGGTTGTTGCGGGCGAGCAGGCTTCAGGAATCGACGACGGGGCGAGCGCAGTGACGGAGCCTCGAGTGCGCCCAGCGCCAGTTGTTGCGGATCTGTCGAGTCCTGCGTGCCAAGATTGTTTACGAAAAAATTGAATGCTCCAACAGTTAAACTCAAACCTGATTCAAGGCCGAAAACGCCTCCTGAAGCTCCGGCGAGTGCGGATTGAAATTCATTGGAAGAGCAGATGCGCTTTTTGCAGGTGAAGCGGGCAGGTGCCGCTTTTCGAGTGGATCGGCGAGTCGCCGTGTGTCGCCTGGATCGGCGAGTTGCTGTTTGCTGACATGGCCGGCGAGTTGCCGTTTGCAGATGAGATCGGCGAGTTGCCGTTTGCTGGTATGACCGAGTTGCCGTTTGCAAATGAGATCGGCGAGTTGCCGTTTGCTGGTGTGATCGGCGATTTGCCGTTTGCTATTGGGACCGGCGAAACTTCGAGTCCAGCGCTATTCTTTCCCACAGACGGCGCCACTTGACGAGGGGTAGACTCATCAAGACACATGGTTAAGGTCCCTAGGTTATGAATATGGGGGAGAGAACGTGGTAGAGCTGGAAGTATCGTCGGCTGACAAGCAGGGCAAAGATTTTACCCAGGTTCAGGGCCCTCGTGTGGAGGTAACACCCCTACGTCCTGCCTGTCTGTTATTGCTTGTGAATATGATGGTTACAAGGGTCCCGGTGAGATGTCGATCTCGCTAGGGTTTGTGCTCTGTGGTTCGTAGTCTGGTCCGATAGCCCTCCCAGTCCTTAAATAATAGGCTGGGTCTCGGTGTTCGTAACCGACTCGATTTACATATATGGTAAGCCTAAACCGACCTATGTCTTTGCCAAACTTGGAGGTTACTTCATCCTTCTTGGGCTTTCCTTCATGGGCTTCATGTAGGCTTTGATAGTTGGGCCCAGTCGATACGTGCACCAGGTACCCTCATGGTAGGGTACCCGATAGGCATACCCATGTCAGGTCCCAGTGGAGAAAAATCACAGAGAGTTCCCGACATTTTCAGATGACGCAAGGAACTTAAGATGCCAGTCATAGCACTTGGCCCGTGACTCTATGTATCTACAACCTTCCTCCTTGGTTGTGCATGAAGCGGAAGTTCATTATGATGTCAGTACTCATCCAAGGCCCGAAGCAACCCGGCAACGACATTGATGTGTACCTAAGGCCATTAGTTGATGAACTTTTGCAGTTGTGGTCCGAACCAGGTGTACGTGTGTGGGATGAGCACAAACAACAGGAATTTGACCTACGAGCGTTGCTGTTCGTAACCATCAATGATTGGCCTGCTCTTAGTAACATTTCAGGACAGTCAAACAAGAGATACAATGCATGCACGCACTGTTTAGATAAGACTGAAAGTATACATTTGGGAAACAAGAATGTGTACCTGGGGCATCGTCGACTTCTTCCGAACAGTCATGCCGTAAGAAAGCCCGGCAAGCATTTCAACGGTGAGGCAGATCGCCGGAAGAAGCCTAACCTCCCTGATGGTGATGTTATATATGACATGGTCAAGGATTTAGAAGTAATCTTTGGAAAGGGTCCTGGCAGTCTATCTGTTCCGAATGACGCTGACAACCACGTACCCATATGGAAGAAGTGCTCTATATTCTGGGAGCTACCCTATTGGAAAGTCCTAGAGGTCCGGTCTTCAATCGACGTGATGCACGTGACGAAGAATCTTTGCGTGAACCTGCTAGGCTTCCTGGGCGTGTATGGGAAGACAAAAGATACACCGGAAGCACGGGAGGACCAGCAACGTATGAAAGACCCATACAACAAGCAGACGGATAAAGGGCGTCAATACTTAAGCAGCTACGCTCTTACCAAAGCAGAGAAGGAAATCTTTTTTGAATGCCTGAGCAGTATCAAGGTCCCGGCTGGCTTCTCGTCAAATATAAAGGGAATAATAAATATGGCAGAGAAAAAATTCCAGAACCTGAAGTCTCATGATTGCCACGTGATTATGACGCAGTTGCTTCCGGTTGCATTGAGGGGGCTTCTACCGGAAAATGTTCGAGTACCCATTGTGAAGCTATGTGCATTCCTCAATGCAATATCTCAGAAGGTCATCGATCCAGTAACTCTACCAAGTTTACAGAAGGCTGTGGCCCAATGTCTTGTCAGTTTCGAGTTGGTGTTCCCCCCATCATTCTTCAATATTATGACGCATCTCCTGGTTCACCTAGTCGACGAGATTGCCATTCTCGGTCCTGTATATCTACACAATATGTTCCCCTTCGAGAGGTTCATGGGAGTCTTGAAGAAATATGTTCATAACCGTGCTAGGCCAGAAGAAAGCATCTCCAAGGGCTATGGAACAGAGGAGGTCATTGAGTTCTGTGTTGACTTTATTCCTGACCTTAAGCAGATTGGTGTTCCTGAATCGCGGCATGAGGGGAGACTGAGTGGAACATGCACGCTAGGAAAGAAAGCACTGATATGTAGGGACGGGCATTCTTTAACTCAAGCACAGTACACAGTTCTACAAAGTTCCACCTTCGTGGCTCCGTATATCGAGGAACACAAGAATTATGTACGCTCCAAGAACCCGGGGAAGGCTGACTCCTGGATTAAAGAAAAACACATGGAGACTTTCGGCAGTTGGTTGCGATTACAGCTCATGAATGACACCACTGTCGGAGATCAGCTCTACTTGGTGGCCGCGTCACCATCTTCGACTGTATTGAATTTCCAAGGGTACGAGATAAATGGGAATACATTTTACACGATCGCCCAAGATAAAAAGAGCACCAACCAAAACAGTGGTGTCCGCTTTGATGCAACAAACGACGATGGGCAAAAGGACACATACTATGGTCGCATAGAGGAGATATGGGAACTTGACTATGGACCTACTTTTAAGATCCCTTTGTTTCGGTGCAGTTGGATCAACATGAATGGAGAAGGGATAAAGGTAGACCAGCTGTGCGGAATGACAACAGTGGATCTCCAGAATCTTGGTTGTTACAGGAACAAACCATTCGTCCTAGCCAATGATGTGGCTCAGGTTTTCTATGTGAAGGACATGTCCTCCAGACCGAAAAAAAGAAAAAATAAGCAAACGAATACATCAGACGATGAGCCAAAGCGTCACATAGTTCTTTCAGGGAAAAGAAACATCGTGGGAGTTGAGGACAAGACAGACATGTCAGCAGATTATGATAAGTTTGATGAAATTCCGCCCTTCACAGTGAGAACTGACCCAAGCATCCCGTTAAATAATGAAGATGCTCCATGGTTACGGCTGAAGCGATCATAGGCCAGGGACATACGCGAAGAAGGGTTCATGGCTTTTATGTAAATCAATGTAATGTATTAAACCTTTATGTGATGTGTAGTAATGTATTAAACCTTTATGTGGTGAAAACCATAATACATAGCTCGGGTCCATTTTTATTTAACCATTATACATCACGAACTTTATGTGGTGAAAACTGTTATACACCGCTGGCGTATCCAACATAAACACATAGCGATTGACGTGCTCGTCCTCCTCCCTGATACGGCGACGTACCACCTCCTCGGGGAAATCTGAAAAAATGAGTGGGAAATTTGATCAAACACCTAGGTAGGGGAAGGAGAGGGCAGCACCCTGGGGAGGGGACGGAGGGCGGTGTGGAGCCTCCTTATATATAAGCAAAACTGACCAAAACACACGGTTTCCCCGTCATACTGCACCGTAGGGCTGTATGACGGGAATCCGAATGCTTTGTATACTGCAAATCATCGCGTGGTCGTGAGACGGCAAATCGGCCTTCGATCCAGACAGCGGCAAGACGTCTTTGATGATCTGCAACCGTCCGAACAAGTGTTGGGGATGTTGCTAATCATCAAAGACCCTTGCCGCTGCTTGGATCCGACCGAGGGGAGGGTTCACCTTCAGCCTCCTCTCTAGGAACTCTTGCCTCTCAGAAATCTTGCTCTCTGCTACCCGTGTACTGCCAATGATGGATGCTATATATAGGGTCGTGGCCCCTTTAGTCCCGGGTGGTATCACGGCCCGGGACTAGAAACACACCCCTGATCCAACGGTTCACAAGTCTTCAAAAGAAACACACCTCCGATCCAACGGCTCACAAGCGCTCGAAAGAAACACACGATCCGTGTGCTTCTTCCTTATTGGTGGGATTCCCTTTAGTCCCGGTTGGTGGCTCACAGAGTGATCCAACATCTCACAAGCGCTCGAAAGAAACACACTACTGATCCAACGGCTCACAAGCGCTCGAAAGAAACACACGATCCGTGTGCTTCTTCCTTATTGGTGGGATTCTCACTATATACTAGATTGAGCATGCCAGCTTGAGGTCGAGCAGAGTCTCGATTGAGCATGCCATCTGCGAGAACCTCGTGGGAACGACCGAGAGAAACTTACGGATTGTGTCTGGCTCGGTGATGGTGACGCCGAGCACCCCAAGCTGCGACACGAGTGACGACATCCGCATGGCGAAGTCGTCGATGTTCTCGCCGTCGCCGAACTTGATGGCCTCGTACTGCTTCTTGAGCGCAGTCGCCTTCGCCTCCCGGACACGGGTATCTCCGACCCGCATCGTCTTGATCGCCTCCCACGCCTCCTTGGCCGTCTTCTTCGACGCCAGTGTGGAGATCATCTCCGGCGGAACGGCGAGCAGCACGTACTCCAGTGCTGCCCGGTCCATCTCGCGCTCCTCCGTGCCATCGTGCACGGCGGACCAAACACGGCGTGCCTCAAGCTTCACTAGCATGAGCAACGCCCAGTCCGCGTAGTTTGACCGCGTGAGCAGCGGCCAGGAACTACCGGCCTCCCGCACAACACGCTGGACTGCCAGCGTGCTCGCGGCCTCCTTCACCTCCGCCGGTAAGAGCGCCTTTCCGTCGCCCATCTCCGGTGAGATCTCTCAAGAACTCAGGCTCTGATACCAACTGTTGGCCCGTGAGATCTTTTCGGTAGAGAGAGAGAGAGAGGGGAGTGTGTGCCAAAGAAAACAATGGTTTGCCTCAATTTTTCCATTTTTCTATTCATGGGGTATTCATCGGGTAAACACTATTCCTACAAATATCTGGCTAGATATTTCCAGCCAGAGTGGCGAACCCATCCACACAGGGACAGGTGTCACACCACTACGCGCGGGCCACACAGGTGTCAAGGACACCTGTGCTTCTAGAACCTCCTAGCAGATTCCAGACCGCCAACACCCGCGCTGACGTGTCCACGAGCCGGAGTCGACAGGCCGACTCCGTCACTCGACACTTCCTCGGGTAGGAGTCGACAGTTCGACTCCACGTACCCGGAAACTACCTCCAGTCAGAACAACCTCCGACTGGGCTACCTACTCGAGTCCTCCTGACTCGAACACTTTGTCGACTCCTCACACTCGAAGGAACTTGTCGACTGGACACACAAGCCTATTTCCAACAGGGCTTCCTACAATAATTCTGGGTTGTACCGATTACTCGATTAGGGGAAGGGGAGCCGAAGGCGGCGCCTCGAGGAGCTGCTGGCCGGAGGGAATGGCGGTGCTGGCGGCACATCGACCTATCGTGAGAGAAGAGAGGTCGGCGGCATACCTAGGTAAGGAGCGGGACTGGGAGGCACGGGGTTGCGGGAAGGTCGGGCCGTCGGAGGCCGAGTACATGGGCTATTTTCGGCCCATTTTACCACGGAAAGCCAATTTGATGCCGAGAGCAGCGTCCCCTAGGGACAGCTGCGCCTAAGCCGGATCGGACGGCCTGAAACGGCCAAATTGGATGATCGGACGGACGAAATTGCTAATCATGAGGGATGCGTGGGAGGCCTCCTGTGTGACTCAGTTTTAATGTCCCTAATATGTAGTCATGGCCTCCATTGGCATAGCACATCTAAACTCATATCTGCAACCTCATCACTCTCATGGCTTCCACCATACCCACTCTAAACTACTTGGAGGCGGAGGCGCTTTCCGCCTCGAACTACCCCTGCCCGCCCGGCTACGACGTCCCCGCCGGCTGGAGGCTGAGCACCGGAGGCGTGCCGGTCCCTCCTATTCCTCAAGGTTTGGCACGTCGGGCGGCCATCACGAACCACTACTACCTCGAGCTCACTCCAGAGCAGCGGATGGATCCCCACTGGCATCCCGACTACCGCCCGACTTGGGACGCCTTCTTCATCAATCGGCGTGAGAGGGCGCTCGCCAGGTACGAGGAGGAAGGCCCGCATCCTTCGAACTTCAACGAGGCCGGCCGTCAGCTGTGGTGGAGCGGCCGGACTCTCCAGAGCGTCATGAACTACATCACGGCCGGCGATAACCCCCGCCTGCGCTACCCTCAGTTCCAGTCCAGGCGAGCACCGCCCGACGACAGCGACGACGACGGCGGCGACTATTTTTTGAGTATTTTTTCACTTTCTTTCACTTTTTTTTAAAAACGGTCAAAATGGCCGTCGTTACTATTCATTGTTCTGTGCACCTTAAAATCATTTTTGTGATATAACCACTAGTTGTGCACCTTAAAATCATTTTTGAAAAAATTGCAGAGCAAACTATCACACACTTGTAGTTCAAATTTGAATTACTTTCGACAAACAGGCATAAAGTCGTTTAAGTATGCGAAATTAGCTAGAAACCGAGAAAATTACCAATATTTGTGGATTATCCATAAAATATGGTCTACTTTGTGTGATAATTGGATGGGTGCCATATTGCACCATATTTGTTGTACTTGCTTCACAAAAATGTCATTTTTGACAAACGAAAAACAAAAAAAATATTTAGATAAGTAATTTGAAAAAATAGAAAATGGTTTTGGATTATTTATTCAAATTTAAACACTTTTCATGTTGAAAGTCTTTTCAGATTCAAAACCATTTGAAATTCATATTCAAACACCTAAATAAGAAAAAAAAGGCGGGAACAAAATTTCAGAACTGAAAAGTTCGAAATAATTTTAAAAAAGGACTCTTTGGTCCCGGTTGCTAGCAAAAACCGGGACCAAAGAGTCCATGGACGCGCGCCGCGATCTGGCATTAAATGACCCACTCTTTGGTCCCGGTTGCTGGCAAGAACCGGGACCAGAGGCATTGGTCCCGGTTCTTGCCAGCAACCGGGACCAATGACCCCCTGCTACTTAACTGCTTACCTTCTCCTTCCCCGATTCATTCGCAGAAACGCCTAAGTCCCAGGAGAAGCGCGACGGAGCGACGCCCGCTCGCCCTCGACGCCGTCAGGCTGCCCAACCTCGCCCTCGACGCCGGTGCCCTCGACGCCCGCGCCCGCACGTCGGCCGCCCGTGCTGAGAAGAAGGAGAGGAGCGCGCCCGCACGCCGGCCGCCCGTGCTCGCCGTCGACGCTCGGGCCATCCTCGGGCCATCCCCGGCCGCCCGTGCTCGCCGTCGACGCTCGGGACATCCCCGGCCGCCGCGCCCATTTCCGCCGGCTACACCACCCGAGGTGAGCCCACGCCGTCCGCCACTGTTTCCGGCCACGGCGGCGCCGCCGTTGCTCGTCGCCGATGCGCACCGTTCGTTTAGGCCAAGCCGCTGACGGGTGGGCCCTACCCGTCAGCGTTTTAATAATTTCTACGCACGGAAAAAAAATGGGCCGAGCCCATTGGGCTGGAACCCCTCGCGGCCTATTTCGTTTTTTTCCTGACTCGAATTAAGAAATGAACAGAAATATTTTATTCTGTGTGTATGTTAGAAATTAAGTAACTCGATATCTATAAGTCCAAAATTGATGAATAAAAATTCTTTGGAAAGCTAATAAAAATGTTTGTCCAACCACACTGGTCCCATATTATTTAGATTAATAATAAAAGAATGGTATTTAAATTACTACAGAGGGTTTAAATCACCAAATTGTTTGTTTCTGATGCTCTGTTAGCTCAAATAATGTGAATCCAATTTTGTTAGCTTAGTATTGTGATAAATTAGCATCCCTAATTTTTGTGGAATTAATTGAGCAGCAAAAATAATTTGGTATTCAATTAACGTTTGTAGACCCTTCTGTACTACAACATTTTTAGCTGTCAAATGGTTAATCTAAATGAGTTGAATCTAATTGTGTTAGATCAGAAATATTCAGTACTTGCTATCCCTCAAAGGATTTAATTTTATGATTAACAGAACTTGTGCAGTAGCCAAAACTTGATTAATAAGCTTCTGGACTAAAACATTTATGTAGGGAGTTTAGTTAACGAGTTTACGGGTTTACGATACGAGTTTACGAGTTTACGGGTTTACGATACGAGTGTACGAGTTTACTGGTTTACGATACGAGTTTACGATACGAGTTAGCAAAATTTATGTGTTAGCAAAATTTTTGTGGGTAGATGTATCTTGACATATGGAAGAAAGTTACCCAACTAAAGTTTTGTGCATTGTTCTTAATTTGCAGAAACTATGGAACGAGACGAACATCAGGAAAACATCCTCGAGGATATAATCCGCGGGCCGGAAGATGTTGTCGATGTCACCTCGGAGTTTTTGAACAACTCCGGTGAGGGAGATGAGTCTCTCAACCGAAGAGACGGCTCCGGTGAGGTAGAACCCGACGGCAGGGGTGAGGGAGAAGTCGGCGAGGGAGAAGCCGACGAGGGAGAAGCCGAAGGCTCCGGTGGAACATTAAATGTTGCAAACTCCGGCGAGGTGCATATACATATATTAATGAAGCCGAAGATTGTATTAATTAAGCCTCTGCTGTCTATATACATATATTAACGCTCTTTCTTCTTTTAGCCCTCCGGATCGAGCAAATCTTCTGTAAGGACAAAACGAGGCCCAGCCAAAAAGTTGGGCGACCAAGAAAGGTACAGGATCGAAAGAGTCGCTGAAGACGGCACACCGACTGCTCCCCCTGGTGTTGCAAAAAAATGGTAAAGCAATGCGGAGTTCTTGTTAGGGACTACATCCCGATCACCGTTCGAGAATGGCATCGGCCAAAGGAAGAGGACTGCTATATGTCAGCGATATGGGCAAAGAAAGACTTTGGAGAAAGCTCATGGTTAATTTCACCCTGCCGGCGCCAGAGGTGGATTCAGATGAGGAGGATCCAGATGAGGCAGAAAAGATTGCCCGGAAAACATGGAGCAAAAAGTCAAGGACTGGGCTCTTAAGAAGATGGCCGAGCTATTCAAGAACTGGAAGAAAAGATTGAACAACGTTTGTCAAGAAAAATAAGACTCCAGACTTCGATAAAGGGTATGAGAAGATAAAGGACTACTGGGAAGAATTTGTGGCGTACAAGAAATCGGAGGAAGCTCTGGAAAAGTCTGCAAAAAATGCGGCAAATGCTGCTCTAAAGATGTACCACCATACTATGGGGCCTGGTGGCTACGCCTATAACATCCTAAGTGGGAGAAACTTGAGGCGGACCTGCTGGCTAAAGGGATCACTCCAGAGCCACTCGCATGGACCGAACGGGCAAGAAATTGGTTTTACGGGCATGGGGGCACGTTGGACGCAGAAGGGAAGTGCATATATAACAGACGACACAAAGATAATCCCCTACTACCCATCCAAGAAATTAGAAATGCATTCAAGGATGTTGAAGAGGGACGGTTCATTCCCGATAGAGAGGATGACGAGCTCACACGCGCCCTTGGGAATAAGGAACACGACGGACGGTTACGAGGCGTGATAGGCTCCAAGCCCAAGACAATTGCGATTCCCGAGCACAGGAAGAAATTTCCTGATAGAAGCCATCAGAGGAGAAAGGAAAGGGAGGCAATGGAAGCACGCGCTGCTGCAGACCGGCTGCGTAATATAGAAGAAGAATTAAAGCTGCAGAAGGAACAAATTGCCGCACTTAGCCAGCAAGGTACTAGCGGCCAATCTCAGCGGCACATGGTAGAAGCTGCATGCGATGGTACCGGTGGCCCATCGAATCGGAAAAGCAGCGTGGCTTCCACGGAGCTCCAGGATGGTAATGATGATGCAGTGGCTCCTCTTCGTCGCTACCCAGTGGATGATATCACGGAGAGCACACCTTGTGAGCTGCATGTGAAAGTTTATAACTTATCCTGAAGGTGGCGGTCGGCTATGCCCTACCAATTGGACCTAATCCAACTTACCATTTCTCTCCGGTTCCAAATGGCTACGCTGTTGTCGGGGTGGATGCAGTGATGAAAGATTTTGAGGAGCTGAAGCTGCACACCCTGCAGGTGAAGATGGGGAGGTGCTTGAACTTGGAGAAGCCAAGAAAGCGCCATTCTATGGCCAAAGGAATTCATCGTGCTTCCGAACTGGCAGCCAAGGCCATCGACTCCTCACCAGTCTCCAGCGCAACAGTCCTCTTCACCGCCTCAGCATTCTCCAGCGCAGCCGTCCTCTTCACCGCCTCACAGTCTCCAGCGCAGCCGTCTCCGCCGCCGCGTGACCAGTCTCCAGCGCAGCCGTCTCACCAGAAGAAACGGACCAACGCCGCTCCCCCGCTCCCCACTCAGAAGAGAGGTCGCACTCAAAGATAGTCGACATCCCGTCGGTTCCTCCCAAGAGACCTTATGACAGGACTGAAGCGGAAAACGCCGAGGTAGTGGCTGCCTACAATAAGGCTTTTTTTGCACCAAAAAAGCCCGAGCAAAAGAAGGTATATGATGCAAAAACCAAAAAGTGGGCTAAGTCCTTCCTTGAGCAGCCATCCCAGATATCGATGAATCTGCCATCTGACTATGGTCGTGAACTTACTAAGCTAGCACGTGCCCAGTCTGAGCAGAACAAGGGAAGAAGTGCAAAAAGCGGGAAACAAATTGCCCAGCTCGGACAGCAGAAAAATCAATCGGTCCCCCCGCTCATAGTGTGTTCCGATGTCGACAAGGACTTCAGAGCCGCTATGGATAAGGACCTGGAATTATTGGACCCCAGAGCCATAGCTGCTGCTAAAGAACTTGGTGTCACTGTATCGCAGGCCAAGGAAAGCTACCGCCTTGGGTATGACCTTGGTCAACTTTTAGGCTATGAATATCGCCAATGTTAGAGATGGCACGGAAATATGTCCAAGGGGAGCCTATGGTCAGTAATGAGGAGCTCACGGTCTATCAACACATATGCGAAATCTGCATACTGGTACCTGGTGCACACATCAAAGAAGGACGCGAAAGAGTGGTTTCCGTGGACGTTAGAGTGGAGCATTTCTTCAAACGTTACATTATACAGGTTCAACTGACTGAACTGTTCCAGTTATTCCAAAAGCGCGCCCTCGACAAATCTATCCTCGCTTGCTATTGTCTGTAAGTGATTTATTTTCGTAATTAAGTCTCTAGCTCAGCTCGTTCATTGCCTGTATTATATTATCCTGACTATATATATATCCTTTTGTACGCTATTATGCAGAATGAAGATGCTGGAATGCAAAAGATCTAGAGTTTTTGAGGTTGGGTTCGTTGACCCATATATCGTAATTCACATACGTTAGTCAATCACCCCAAAGACGTGGAGCATGACCTGACCACCTTTTTAATCAACAAAATTTCTGTACGGAAATACTATTTCCTTACAACTTCAGGTGAGTGTTTCTGTCTTGTACATATTTTTATTTGGCTTTCTCGATGTTAAGTGTAATTGATGAGCTATGCATGTCTGCTTTATGTAAACGTCCGCAGGTTCCACTGGATTCTGCTAAGCATTCAACCTGACAAGTCCATAGTTGAAGTCCACGACTCATTAAGTTGGGACCAAGCGTTGTGGTCCGACATGAAAGAAATGCTCAACAAGTAATTTCAATCATTATCGCATTATATCGCCCTCTTTCGTTCGTTCCTGATATCAAGTAATTAATAACTCCTTTGTTCATTTTCTTTGCCAAAGCAGGTGTTGGACAATTTTCAAACAGAAGGTAAGGTCCATTCAAAGATGAGCTAACTTATATATCGGTGAAAAGTCCGCAGCAGCCACCGGGGAGTAATTTATGTGGATTCTACGTTTGCGAGTTCATTCGCGAGTTGACCACTGAGCGGAAAACAACTACTTTCAGCGAAATGCGGGAGAAGCTCGACCCAGAACGGCGCGTACAAGCAATTCAAGAGGAATTGGCGGGATTTCTGCTTAGGGAGGTCATCGATGAAAAGGGAGAACATTATGCTTCGGACGATGAACTACATATGTGATCTATCTCCATGTAATTAAATAGTTGTATTCTCGCAAGAGATCGAATATTAATTATATATGCATCAACGTGTACTGTGTATATAGTAGAGCGTATAATATGCGTACGGAAACGATGGAGAGCACGTCGGCGATGCGAAGAAGGGGGAGACGACGGAGGCACCGGCGAGAGGGGGCACCGGCAAGAGGAGAGGGGGCACCGGCGAGAGGGGGCACCGGCGAGAGGGAGGCCTAAACCCTAAATACAAAAAAAAACACTCATTGGTCCCGGTTCGTATTAAGAACCGGGACCAATGAGTCTCCCCCACGCCCAGCCAGAACTGGCCACGTGGACCAACCGGGACCAGCATTGGTCCCGATTGGCCAGTCCCGGTTGGGCAACCGGGACTGATGTCCAAACCGAACCGGGACCATAGGTGGTTTTTCTAGTAGTGTTGGTGCATATACTGAAGAAAAGAAACAATTTTAATTCCCGGCGCCAATTAGTTTATGGCCGCCGGAACCATTAGAGTCCTTGATGATCAATCGACACGAGCGTGGTGGATCGATGTGACCCATGGATGGATCGGATGGGGTTATCCTAGTTTTATAATAATCAGCCGCGATTTCACCAGGATCACGCACGTATCTACGTATCCATATCGCTACTTAACTAAAGACATCCACGATTCTCTCCTCCATTATCCTCACATTTTCTTCCCATAATACTAGATAATTTGCACTATGCAAGCTAGCCATGAGATTAACCATTGGTGAATTAATTTGGTAATTACTAGTAGTTCGAAAGTGACCAGAAGATGTATCCCTAGAGAAAAAAGTGATCGACTGAGTGAGCACGTAGAGATTGAACAAACAAAAAACCTTTATTGGTGGCAAATAGTTTAGAAAGAATTAGAGAAACAAAATATATAGTACATCTGACATCAATTATTATTTTTTGTTCCTTAAGTAATTTTGTAGCTATAAACCTTACATAATACTATATTTTTGTAGCTATAAACCTTACATAATTTTGTAGCTATAAACCTTTATTGGTGGCAAACCGTTTGAAGCCTTTAGTCCCGGTTCGTGTAACCAACCGAGACTAAACGGGGGCACCAGGCCGCAGCGAGCCGCAGACCCTTTTAGGCCCGGTTGGAGACACGAACCGGGACTAATGAGACCTAACGATCCGGGACTAAAGGGTGTCGTACGTTTCGGCGTTTTCGGGGCGACGTGTCCGGACCATTAGTCTTGGCCCATGCCACGGCCGGGACTAATGGCCTAGGCGAAAGGCCTGTTTTCTACTAGTGTCCGCACCGGTATTTGTCTGATTCCATCTATTTTTTTCTGTTTTGGTTTCCCACATTTTTGTATCTGTTTCCGTTTTCACAAAATAATATGAAAACAACTTTGACATCACTTGGTTTGGTCCGTATCCGCTCCATTTACATCGATACGGCGAAGGAACGACAAGAGAAAAGGATGGATCCGATGTACTCCCTCCGTTCCAAATTAGATGACTTCCATTTTTCCACATGCGGATGTATCTAGACATGTTACAAGTATAGATACATCCGTATGTGGACAAATGGAAGTCATATAATTTAGAACGGAGGGAGTAGCTTTTGAAGTATGACGGTCACGAAGTCGAACACTGCATCCACATGCGCATGCGTCCATTCGTGTTCAGTCGAGCACACATGGTTCGGAGAGGGAAAGTACGTTTGAAGTTGACAATTCTCTATATCGAACGATCACTGGCCTGTCTGCTCCTGGCACCACTGTTTCGTCCCTTCTTCCCCACCGCCGAAATGGTTTCTTCAGTCAGTGCAGCTGTTGGTTGCCGCCGCTAGCGTTGACGTGGCTTGATGGTAGCTTGTTGCTGCTGCTGCTGGGTTTCCTTGCAGCAGGGATGCACCGGGCGCGGACGCCGTCGACCTCCTCCTCCGCAAGCTCAAGCTTACTGCAACTGGCAGCAGAACTAGTGCTCATCATGTTCATGTCCCTTGCCCTGCACGTTCAAAAACTTGAATTCAGAAAAAATGAATGAATCTTGAAGTAAGAAGAGAAGCTAGCTAGTCAGCTGAATGACTGAATGTGCACTGTCAGCTAGATCATCGAGCAAGGCAATCAATCACTGAATGACTGAATGTGCACTGTCAGCTAGGCAGGTACATTCAGAAATGTCGATGCTATGTCGATCTATGCCCTGTGCATCACAGAGGAATTGTGGCGCAGAGCAGAGAGCCGAGCTGAGCATGGCGTCAAAACAAAGTAGCAGCACATGGTTACATTCAGAGAGATGGAAGAAAGGAAGATAAGTTGCTGCTACATCGATCAATCGGCCGTCTTGCGCAAACAGAAGTAGCATCCATCATTTTGCGCAAACAAAAGTAGCTTTTAAGTGTGAGGCTAAAGCTCAACTCTCTCAGTTGTCCCATATCAGCTACAGTAGAAATCAGTTTTGGGTAGTAGAAGCATATGATGGCACTGCCTAAAATCAGTTATGCCTGGAATATTACGTCTGCCTAGGATTACAGTTGGATCACTCTGTCCTAGTACAATGCAGGATGAGATAATCTGTGTCAACAAGCTAGGTAGTATAGCGAAAGAGTAATGCTACCTGTCGGCATTGTACGACGACGACCTCTTGAGCGCGCCTAGCTCGCCGGCATGGTCCTCCCTCGCCGTCTTCTTGGTCTCCACGAGGCTCCCACTGAAGTACTCCCGCTCCATGCCCACGCCCACGCCCACGCCACTAATGCTGCCGGAAAACCCGTCCGCGGCCGTGCCCGTGCTGCTGCTCAGATCGGACCGCCCGCGGGGGAACCGCCTCGCCGGGCCGCTATCACGCTTGGCAGGTGCGGGGATGGAGCCGCAGGAGATGAGCTGCATCAGCACCGCCGAAGCGCGCATCCGCCCGCCCGAGATCACGCCCACGTCGTCGCGCTTCTCCGTGTATGCCTCTGTGGGCACGGCGTTTGCGGCGGCGAGGCGGGCGTCGTGCTGGATGAGCGTCTCCAGCGTGTCTGGGCTGCTGGACGATGGCGGCGGCGAGATCTCGTCTATTCCCAGCTCCGTTCTCGCTGCCTCCTGGTCCAGCGGCCCCGCGTTCCGGCGCCGACCACATCTTTCGTCCGTCTGCGTGGCCGCGTCCGCCGCTCCCATCTCGGCGCCGCGCGAGACTGCCGCGACCCTGTACTCGCCGAGGTCGAATGAGCTCCAGTTCTTGCGCCGGGCCGCCCTGCCATTGGCCGCGGGCGGCGTCCTCTTGTTGTCGGTCCTTGTCCCTTGGCAGCTGGAGGACGAAGACGAGGAGGAGGCCGAGGCGTCTCGCGCGCGCACCGGGAGCTGTGGAAGAACAAGCCTCCAACCCATTGTCGACAAGGTCTGCCGCCGGCTCGCCCCTGGACTAGCATGCTTCTACACCATGGCAGGTCGGCTTGTGCTCTTTAAATCAGTCATCACCTCCATCCCCATCTACTTGTCCATCGCCATCTCGCTACCGCCGTGGCTGCTGACCTTCCTTGAGAAGAGGATACGCGCCTTTTTTTGGAAGGGGACGGATGCTGTGCACGGTGGACAGTGCCTTGTGGCCTGGGAGCGGGTGTGCCGGCCTGTGGAATTCGAAGTCCTTGGGATACTGAATCTCAAGTTGCTGGGCTATGCGCTTCGGATACGTTGGCTGTGGTTCCAGAAGCTGCAGGTGGGCTGCTGGTCAGGGATGCGGCTAGAAGTGGAACCTGAGGTACAGGCATTGTTCGATGCCTCCGTCCGAGTTGAGGTCGGGGATGGCCGGACTGCGCTGTTCTGGAGTGATACCTGGTTTGATGACGCCGTCTCCTTTAGGCTGCGGGCGCCGGCGCTATTCGCGGCAGTTGATCCTCAAGCACGCTGCACTCGCACGGTGCAGGAGGCGCTCACGGACCGGCGCTGGATACGCGACATCACCGGCGTCCTCACAGTCGCAGTCCTGGTTCAGTTTCTCGAGCTGGTGGACGACCTGCAGGGCGTGGCGTTGCGAGCTGAGACCCCTGACCGTGTCATCTGGAAGTGGACGCCGTCCGCCTCGTACTCGGCTAGCTCCGCATACAAGGCGTTCTTTGCGGGGCTGGAGTTCTTCCCTTGCGGCAAGGAAATTTGGCAAGCATGGGCGCCGGCGAAGTGTAAGGTCCACGTTTGGTTGGCACTTCAGCGTCGCATCTGGACAGCCGATCGCATGCGCCGCCGTGGCATGAACTCACATATTAGGTGCCCTCTCTGCGACCAGGAGGATGAGACCGCTGATCACATCGCGGTGCGCTGCGTGCTTGCTCGGGAAATCTGGTTTAGCACGTTGAGCAGATGCAACTTGCAGCACCTCACACCGGATGCGGATGCCACCATGATTGGATGGTGGCCGGAAGCACGCTTGCGCGTCCCCTGGCAACATCGTCGAGGGTTTGATTCCGTGGTGATCCTCACTGTTTGGACGCTTTGGAAGGAGCGGAATGCCCGGGTGTTCCAACGCCTAGCCGCTACTAGTCGAGAGATCTGCACGCGTTTAGCTGCAGAGGTGCAGCTCTGGAAACTCGCCGGCGCTGTCAAGCTGGGCGTGATTTGGAGCTAGAGTAGACTAGGCTGTTTTAGGGCGATGTTTGTTGTTTTTGGTTGACGCCCAACCACCTGTTTCGATTTGTAACTGCATCATTGCGATGCTGGACTCGCTGTAGCTCACCTCTTTCCTTCTATTGCATTGAACACGCAAAGCTTTTGCGTGTTCGCAAAAAAAAAAAAAAAACAACGAGGATGTTAGTTGGAGCGCGTGACGCTGTGAGCACAAGTCCACGACCAAGTAAACTAGACAAGTGTCGTGTACGAAACGGAGTGAATTGTTTTTCTCCACGATTGTCAGATCACGCAGTGGCGTAACAGTACTCTAATGCAGGAGCGGGGCTGTTAAACTGGGGCTTGGATTAAGAAGCAAGTCAAACGCAGGCAGCATCTGCATCTGCATAACGCGCGGCCCTACGTTTCAAACTAGTAATCCACATGGAGCTGCTTCCTCCTCCTCCTCAGTCCTCACTGTGGTGATGTAATAATTCGTTCACATACTGAAAAAGTAGTAACGTGCAGTTTGTTTTCAGAGTTCAGAAAGCGTACATTTTTACACGGATCTCAACATCGGGTGTCTAGTGAGACTTGAGAAATTCTCAATCGGCCAAGGATTAGCAAAACAAAAATAAAAACCTTGTATGTGGCAAAGATGCATGATTACCGGAAACGCTGGAATGAATTTTTTATTTATTTTCGAGAAACAAATAGGAATTAAGACTTGGAAGTAGAAGCTCCGATGAGATCCTACTCATACCCCTATAGTACATATCCTCGATAATAACAACAATAATACCAACATCCTTCTGTATTGCACTCTCACAAAGTGTACGGTGACTTTCGGACATAAATCCCCTATAACAACTATACTTGCTTGAAAATCACGTTGACACACCCTAATCTCTTGTTGCTCGATTATAACGACAATAACATTCTTCCAAACACTCGATAACAAATTCTTGCAAGTACGTTATGTATGTTGGAACTTTCTATGTTCTTTACACTTACAATCTTGCAATCGTATACACTATTGTTTTCTAGTAATGTACATCTAAGAGAAACCACCAAAGACTCTAGACTCTAGAGACATCTGTCCATGTATTTATTATATGGCACCAATATGAGCTCTTTAAAAGGATGTTTAACCATATGAGAAACCAAACATGGCGATTCATAGGAGTGCCTCGCATTCATATGTGGTGGCATGCGATTTTGTATTTTTACGTACTTTTCTCAATGTTTTCTTAAGAGCAAAATCAAAAGAAGAACATGACTATGGTTGTAAAAATATTTGTTTAAAGTTAGTAATTTTTGAAACCACAAACACTATAATTGTATGAGAAAAGTGATGTTAAATATGAGCATTCGATAACAATGTTATGTGGTTAATTTTATTAAGAGTGATAGAAAACTATAAAAGTTACAAATTTGGATTCTCTGTTGATTTCCGGATACATATGGTTTTCACTTGTTCCTAAGACGTGTATCTGGAGAACACACCAGTTTCATGAATTTCACCAATTTATCATGGAGTAACTGAACTTTGCACTAACAGGCCCGGGAGTATACCTTTTTCATCGGGATGAACATTATCTTCTTTGTGAGGACCATTGTCTTCTTTGCGAGGACTAGAGTTCAAGCCTCGACAGCACCATTTTCTTAGCGAAGACGATGATAGATTTGAGGAGAAGCGTCTGCAATCCTGGAGTATGTGATCTCTACTTATAAATTATATCTTTTCAATGAAACTTAAAGAGAGAAAAAAATAGAGCCCTGTAAGAACACACTTTAAGCAGTGTACATTGAATCGCCCGCGGTGAACAAATATATGGTGGAATATATATGTACCACAAGCATTTAAACCACACCCTAAATCCCTGATCATAGCAGTAGTACTCATTCACATTAAATTTTTTGTACCAAGAACACACTGATGGATTGAGTACATAGCTATGTTAACAAGCTCAAGCACTGCTTGGTCGTGCCACTGGAGAAGACGCGGTTCAACTTCTAGGTGGGATGAAATGAATCCCAGAAGAAGTAATTGTCGGCGGCGTTTCTCGTCAGAGGGCACACGTCGTTGCACAGGTACTCCAACTCAACCTTCCTTGTCACGCAGCATCCCTCCGACATGTTCTCTAACCCAAGCTTCCCAGGATGGATGATGAGGTCCACCATGCCGTCGTAGATATTGACGTATGCGAGCCTGAACACTCGAAGCTTGGCCCGGAGCCTTGCCGTCATGGCGTTCACCTTTACGTTGTAATCTCTAGCCACCATGTTGTACTCCTCGTTGCAGCCGCCGCCACCGTCGTGGAGCACAATGAAGGTGCGCTCTAGGGCACGCACCAAATGGCGGGGAGTCCTCGGGCACGCTCCGCCCAGTGACGAGGAGGTAGTAGTACTCCAGGAAGTCGTTGGTGTCCACGCTGACGATGTAGGCAGCGTTGGAGACGATGTGCTTGGCGCGGGCGCTCCCGACATGCTTCGCCAGCCCTACTATACACCGCATTCCACAACGGTGGGACTGCGTGCACGAAGTATTAATTTTGTCAACTTTTCTTTGTAAGGCTCGTGTTTACTGTTTTTACCTTATTAATAAAACCGGCTGTGTGCATCCTTTGGCTGCAGAGGCTGGGGGCACACCCTCCATTTCTAAAAATAAAAAATGATTTGACTTCAAAAATTGTAAGTGTTATTATTTAAAAATAAACGGAGAGAGGGTACGGCAGTTGACAATGAGTTCCGCCTTTCCGGCCGTCCTGTTAATTTCTTGTAGGCAACACACGCATTTTCCAAGTGTCGGTCTAGCTCTTTTTTTTTCTGAACAACTACTTATATATTAATATTAAAGATCGCAGTACAACATCACATGGCTCTCAAGAACAGAGCAAGCAACTGAAGTGCCTAGCCGCACAAAATAAGAGTAAGATGGTCTACACCGGTAAAGGACATGAAGAAACCCTCGGTGCCTCTTTTCCTCGCTAACATGTTTTTGGAAGGATTCCCAAGTAACACGAGGTCCGATTAGTCATTTCAGTCATGACTGAATTGGTGCAGGCAATTAGGTGTGGAGGTCTGTCACTTGTCTCTGTGATGAGTGACTGCAATACCCTGCACGTGCATGAAAGTAGGTGGCACTCGAGTCAACGAATGAGCGACCCGGGTCAAAGGCGGGCAGCAGCGGTGGTCAGATCTCCACGGGGGTCAAACAAGGCGACTTACATAGCATCTCGGCCAAGCAAGCCACATGAATCCATGGATTATGGGGGAGGATTAGCTTAGTTAACTAATCTCGCCAAATCATCTCGGACTTCATTTTTTTTTGAGAATCATTGGACTTCATTAGAATGGGACTGGGGCTTGAGTTTATCTCTGTGTCGCTGGGGTGTAGTCTGTAAAAAGAGTGTGCTTGTTGTTCGGTAGCTTGTCTGAGATGTTGTTTGGCTTTAGCTGACTGTTGGGAAACCTTTAGATGCTTTTGTGTTGCTGCAACTAAAAAAGTCTGGGTGCGATATTCCGTTGTACCCCGAGGATATAAAACGATGTATCAGACTGCTGGTTTCGTTCAATAAGAATGGGACTGGGGTGGGTGGCCCTTTTATTCTAAAAAAATTGGACTTCATTAGGATCCGTCGGTGCGTCGCTCAGTATTGCAGCAAAATGAGAGTTGAGAATTGAGTTTCGCAAAAAAAAAAAAGAGAGAGTTGAGAATTGAGAGAGCTGTATGGGCCACGGTACTGCCATAGTGTTCTTTTTTTTTTCTTCTTCATCTCATCTTATTTTAGCAAACGCCATAGCACGTAGTAGCGGGTAAGGCCTATAGCTGGAGTCTTTGCATGGCCCAGCAAAGGCCTAGCTACCTTGGCCCTTCAGCCAGGAGGATAAGTGAATGGTTGGCCCGACCGGATTTCATTCAACTGCGACACGAGAACGGGCCTTATAAATTGCGTGTCGCGGCCGGCAACGTCTCGCATGTTAAATAATTTCAGTATTCATGTATGACTTTTTTTTTCGGGGATGATTCATGCATGCATTATTTATTTATTTATTTTTGTGGGGGATGGTAAATGCATATGCTATGCCTAATTTCAATGTGTTAACAGAGTTTAATCTTGCCGTTCCTAGTGCCTCTGCCTCGTTTTCTACATGCACATACTTGATCCCTCTGTTTTTTAATATAAGATGTTTTAGCTGTTGCACATGTTGTCTAGATACATACTAAGTTGAGTGAATATGCACACTAATACATGTCTACATACATTTGTGTACATGTGCATGTGGACAAATTCTAAAACATCTTATATTAAAAAACGGAGGGAGTAGTTTCCAAAAAATGTACTTTCACCATCGTTCTTTCTAAGCATATATTGGTTTTAATTTTCTTCTTTAAAGTACATAATTTATGTATATTGGCCTTGAAGGCAATTCCATGGGTTTTAACCTTAATTAGAAAATCATGAAACTATATATGTTCAAACACAATCCTAGTGTTAGACCCAATCAATTATTTAATACCACACAGCCTACTTCAGCCTTATTTCTCACCCATGGTTCTTCCAAAAACAAACATGCATGAGATTACCTTTTGGGCTAACTACAAGAGCGTTCTGCCGCCTCCGTCCAGTCGCTCCTCTGTCCAACGCCACCACACAATCAAAGTCTAATACCATGATAAAATGAAGAGACGAAGGAAGTCTAAACGGTGAATAAACCGAGCAAGGACGCTCCGAGTGGTGGCATAATCCAATTCCCCTCCCAAATTCCAACCAATTTCCCCTCCTCTCCGAGTGGGAGCTCCCACGACCTAGATCATGTCCCTTACACACTAGCGCTCTTGAGTCATTGGAAAAAGTTCAATCTATTAACTTATACTAATCGTGTCCTTACTTTATGCGGAAAAGTAAGATTGGTCACACACAAATTAAGATTGTCACAATTGTGTACATACTGGACACGGGGGACATACCAAAATTAGGCCTGGTAACTAAGTGCACTACATACGTCGATCTCATTTGTCCTTGCTCTAATATGGAGTGGAGACGGCACACGACAGTTAATAGATTAGTAAGGGCGTGTGGTATGGTATCACTCCGAATCTTAATATATCTAGCTTAAGTGTCTTGCTTGAGGTGGGAAGCAGAGGGCGGAGCTGGGCCCCGGGCAACCAGGGCCATGGCCCGGGGCGCAGCATTTTCTCTGGCCTGTTACCTCTACAGATTTTTAAGTTGGCCCAGGCTACAGCCCAGAGCTTGCCCAGCTTGTCTGGCCCAATACGACCGAAAGAGCATACTGTGAACGAACGCATCCAGCTGGCGAAGCCTAGATCTCCTAAAAAAGGCTAGCAAAGCCTGGATTATCCTAAAAAAAAACCTTGTTACTGCATCGGCGCCTCGATGGCACGCTCCCTCGGCCCTTCGGTAGATGTGCAGAATATGAGCGCCACGAGTGAGGTCTAGCGCCAAAAAAAAATTAGACGAAATGATATGTCCATATTTGCAAATTGTGTGAAATATTCATGTTATTGCACGACCTTTTTTAGTAAACAAAATTGTTCTTAGTTTTTGGCCCGGGGTTTGATCCAATCCTGGCTCCGCCACTAGTGGGAAGTATCGATCGAGGGTGTTTCGTTTTGAAACCGGGTATCGAGGGTGTTTTCATGCTAAGTTAGTGCCCTTGAGTGACATCTAGCTATAACTAGCTAGCTAGAGATCATCTGAATCCATGGCAGAGGACAGGTGGTATTATATATCTATGCCGGAGAAGCAACTCATTGCAGAAAAGGTGAGAAGATGAGGTTAGCATTAGCACCACACTTACAAGAGGACGCAGCACTAGGAGCAAAAAAAAGAGACCAAAGGGTGTGATGAAGCACTAGGTAGCCAGATAGAGTAAACTAGCAATGACCAAGATAATACTGGAAATAACGCAACAAAGCAACAAACCGCTGACGCTGCTGCTGGCTGGCTCCTTATCACACTACCTAGCAAGCTACCTTTTTGATTTGTCACCACCATTGTTAACTCCATGCTCCCTTATCAGAGCCACCTGGACCTCTCTTTAATTTTATTGCATTCCTCTCGACTTTGCAACTTGCAAAAGCAGCTGATCACCCACTGATGACCCCGTCCTCTCAGTGAGTACTGCAGATCATCGGAGCCAGCCAATATTGTTTGAGATCGATCGTGGGATTCATTTGGAATTATGTGATTGATACGTGCATCATGAAATGATGCTCCTCTAGAGAAAGTTAGACAGGGACATGCACGGTAAGGGCACTGCTCTGATGAACACACCTTCATGTCAGCATCTTGCTTGATGAGTTACTTGCTCTTGTCGACCTCTCCAGGTATGATGAAGAGAGGATTCTAGGAGCTAGAACTTGGTGCAATTATTAGCTAATTTTTTTTAATAATACATTTTATTAATTAAATTCGAAAAATATTACGCAAAATAACGAAATTTCAAAAATAATACGGCCTCGGCCTAAGCTGGACCGATTAGGGCCTGTCGGCCGGAGCTGGGCCGATAAGGCCTTATCGGCTTTGTCTAAGACGATAAGGTCGCATGGTGGGCCAGGCCTGCGCCCGACAGGCCGTTACGCGTCACGAGTGGGCACTAATCGGCCAACTCTAAGCCGACAGGCCTGTCGGCCAGGGCTGGGCCGATAGGATGCTGGATAAGGCCAGGCCTGGCCACATCTTCCTCCTCGCGTCCTCTCTCTCCTTTTCTTCTTCCTCTCGAAAACCAGCAGCTCCTTGCTGCGTTTCAGCGGCGATCTGTCCATCCAGCCACCAAATCTTCCTCCTAGAAATGTTAGAGAGTTAAGGCAGCTCAGATATACAGATGGGTTAGGTTTTTGTGTGATTTCGTGTTGTTTGGTTGGAGCAATGGTGGAGTTTAGGTGGAGGTTGGTGTAGGGTGGTGGTGGTGCAGCGTGGTGGTGGTGGTGCAGCGGTGTTGCATTGGCGGTGCTGGTCCATTGAATCGGCACGCTTCAAGGGTATGCGTTTATCTGGCTAATTAGGGTTTACTGTTAGAGGTAGACGACCGTGCAAGCGTATCAGAAATGGTATGGATGAATCTGAAGCCGGAGGCCCGACAGTGCAATGTTTCTTGTGCAATGATTTTGGTCACAGGCACACTGGTTGTACAAAATTTCCAAGTACGGATGCTGCTACGGCAACTAGAGCAGCTGCTACACGTGGACGAGGCAGGCGAGGACCAAGAGGAAGGGGAAGAAACTAGCATATGTTTTAAATTTGGACTGTGCTTTTATTTGTAATAAATGTGGATCAATGTTTTAAAATTGGACTATGTTTTAATCTGTAATAAGTGTGGACCAGTGTTTTAAATTTAGAGTTTGATTTCATCTGTTATTAGTCTGCATCTGTGTTTTAAATTTTGACTTTCATTTCATCTATAATTTGTATGCATTTGTGTTTAAAAAAGGAGGGAGAGGACGGAAAAAAAATGGAGGAAGCACTCGGCTCAGTTAAGGCCGACGGAACCTTCTCGGCCCCCAGTTCTAGCCGATAAGGCCCAGTCGGCTTAGCTTTCGCCGACAAGCTTCTCTGACGCGCGCAGCGTCGGCCGAAGGCCTTGTCGGCCCAGCTCCGGCCGACAGGCCCTAATCGGCCCAGCTTAGGCCGAGGCCGTATTATTTTTGAAATTTCGTTATTTTGCGTAATATTTTTCGAATTTAATTAAAAAAATGTATTATTAAAAAAAATAGCCAATTATTAGATTCCCGCAGCCGGGGCATCGATCGATTGATTGATGGATCTTGGAATATATTTTCTCATGTGGATTCTTCTTTAATTCGTGAAGTACTTGATGGAATATGCACCATTAATCTGGTACTATACGTGTGTGTATAACTGTATATATTGTACAAATACATCAAATTAAATAGCGCTAGATTGAGGAGATCTTTGTAACATAAGATATTTATTTACAAAGTACGGATATCCTTCTGAATTCTCAAGTAGTACTATAGTACACAGTTTGTACCTAGCCTACTAAACATTTAGTAGTACAACATTAATTAGCAAGAAATTAACAATAATACAAGGAAATACATACATGCATGTACAGTATATGTGTAGTTATTGCTCTATCATACATACACATGGAGGTTACATATTATACAGAAGACATTGAGGCAGGCATGCAGTTGCAAGTCTCGTCGTAGCCCAGGTTGATCCATCGAAGAGCTCTGGATTAGACGCATGCACGTACGCATCTTCGGCTAGCAGCTAACTTCTAACTGAAAAAAGATCGGGGCACAAATATCACGATGCACCGAGCATCTTCTTGTACTCGGCAACCTCGTCGTCGACTGTCCCCCAGAGCGAGTCGGAGCAGCAGTAGTCCCACACCGGCGAGGACGGCACCTCCATCATTGACGCGGCGGCGCCCATGCCGGGGGCAGCACCGCCGCTGCTCCAGGCGTAGGGGTCCATGAGGTCGTTCCACAGCACGTGGTCCATGGCGTCGGTGTAGAGCAGCTGCTCCTCCTGGACACGGCTCGCCGCACGCGCATGGTCGTCGTCGTCGTCGTTGTTGTTGGACGAGGACGAGCTCGACGCTGTCGGCGAAGCCGCCGACATGGACGTGGACGTAGTGGTGGAAGCAGAGGATGAGACGGCTCGAGCGGTCTTGTCCTGCTTGCGGGTGTGGGTGCGCCAGTAGTTCTTGATCTCGTTGTCGGTGCGCCCCGGCATGGCCTTGGCGATGCGGGACCAGCGGTTGCCCCACTTGGCGTGAAGCTCGACGACGAGGTGCTCCTCGTCGGGGGTCATCCGGCCGCGCTTCAGGTCCGGGTGCAGGTAGTTCACCCACCGGAGCCGGCAGCTCTTCCCCGTCCGGTTCAGACCTGCACGTCATTCAAGAGAAGCAACACGGTGCCGGTGGAGAGCAAGCGTGTTAGCACACAAAGGGACCATGGCTACATATATTTGGCCGAGCTCGATCGAGATGCATGCATGGGTCACCCTCCACCTTGCAAACCTGAAACCTTAGCTAAGAAATCCCAGCCGAAGAGTCGCACGAACCATACCAGCTTCATGTCCTCCTGCTCCGTCCACGGCCCCTTGCCTGGCGACGTCGTGGTCTTGGGCTGCTGACTCTGGAGATTCCAGACGCACGGCTGGTGCCAGGCTGGATCCAGGCAAGCAAGCACAAACGGGAGGTCCGATCGGTCTTCTCTGCGCGCGGTCGATGGTGGCCCCACTCCACAGCGAAACGTGGGCGAGGTCATCCGCGCGCTCGCTCGCTCGTACGTATGATTTTAGCTAGCTAGCTTTTGGAGGCCACGTACGCGTACGTGTGTTTTTTTCCTACGTGGAGTAGCATGCATCTCTTTCTCCCTCCTACTTATAAATAATTAGCTAGCTTCTTCAAACTCAACACCTTATTTGGTTGGCTTTGCTTAGTGCAAGACCACAAGTACGCAATATATACCGATTAGCACTTCTACACATGGTATTAGTCCAAACACAATTACGTATTTTTCGAGGGGGTGCCGCTAGATGCGCCTCCTCTAGTTATCCTAACACACTGGCGCATTAAATAAGTACCCCGGAAACGCATGAAATAACATTCCTAGGTAAAAAGGGCGGTCACATGAAATGAAACACGAAATAGATAATAAAATCTCCTCACATGGAATAAGGACCCTCAGAATTTTAAGCGAATGCCTTAAAGGCATGTGTACTCGGTTATGCCTGGGCGATGCCTGTATTTTTGTTTTGTGTGGTAGTATGCACCGACACCAAACCACCCGCCACCAGCAACACCTCCTCCAAGGCGCCGGCGGCGGGATCTCCACCCTACACTACCATATGTACAGGCTGGAGCCGGGGATCCCCACCCTCCCGCCGCCGAAGCGGCCGGCGGAGGAGGGGAATCCCACGCCTCAGCGGCGCGCACACGGTGGATCGACGGAGGTCGCCCAAAAATCGCCTTCTCCTCCTCCAACAGTGACGGGGAGGGGATAAGGTCGCGAGATAGATATTTGCGAACGTAACAATTTTCATTCCAATAGAAACAATCTCTCGGAGACCGGTTGTAAGTCATGTGTGTGCATGACTCAGTACTGACCTGACGAGTTGACATGCAATAATGGCTACGCTGCGGGCGAGTGAGGTATATCAGCACATCGAGACAAATGCTACAATTGATCATGCATGGACGAGTTGCATGTGCGTCATCCACCATCCGGCTCAGACGGCCCATGCACGGACTCGACTACCGTTTGCATTTCCGCCGACGGCCCGACCGTACGATACATAGAGCTAGCACGTATTCATTTGTGCAAGTACCAAAGTATGCATGCAACAATGACAAAAGTACGTACACATGTTATCTTTTGTTCTGATTTCTTTCTATTTTTTTTTATATTGGACAAGTAGGTACGTACATGTGTAATTAATTAATTAATTAGCTGGTGTGTTCCGGTGGAAATGAAAAAGAAGAAGCCCAGTAATACGTAGTACTCCCTCCGTTCAATCCGACTTTCACGTACGTGAATTGACAAGCTTGGCTCGTGCATGCATGCATGGTTTTCCCGGCCGGCGGGCGAGAGACGCATGCATGCACATTAATTGAGGTCCAGCTCCTTCACATCTGCTAGCTGCTTCAACCTACTCAATCATGCGTGTCCCAACTCGAAAACACTCCTAGCTAGCTAGCTAGACACCAATTTGGTACGTACTACTGCATGCATGAACGTTGCTGCTCCTCTTCTCTGAGCCGTCGAAGGTTAGTTTGTCTCGACCGTTGGGGAGATATCCGCCCAAATCGAGCTTCTTGTCATCCGACACCAACCAATGGATCGGATGACGCCGCTGTAGAGGATGGCAGGAGGACAGCCATTTTTTCGGCGCGGCGTTAAATCCACTCTCCGCTCCAAATCTTTGGGCCTACTTTTTTCTGTGGCACGCGGTAGCTATTAATTACCATTTCATGCGTGGTCACGCGGCCGCGCGGGAGACCAACTTTCCGGCATTTTCCCGCGTGTTTTCGGGTTTTCCCCAAAAATTTCAATTTTCTGAATATATTCTGCCTAAATTCCCCAAAATTTATAAGTTTTCGTCCAGTAAATAATACTATTACTAGTCCTGACAGAAATGGCCAGATTTCGGCCGAAATTCGTTTTTCTCAGACAAAATCAAAATCCCTGACGCCAGCACAATACAAGCAGCGAAGATGGTGCGGCAGACTCTCCACTCGCCGGCGATCTAATCACCGTCGCCCACCAGCGTCTCCAGCTAGGCTTCTCGAAAGGACATGCATGCTAATCGCTTTTCACTTTGGTCTCTCTCTCTAGTCTCTAGTTGGTTTATGGAGCAGCAGGAGCTTCGCTAGCTTTTATAGGAGACAACGATCGTCGGTACGTAATGGGCAAAATATCCTATCGCTTGACCGCATGATACCAGCTAAAATATCTAGGAGTATGGATCAGTTGAGTTGCTACGTGTCCTACTGCGGTTTGCTTTTCTCTCCTCGTACGACACGAACGAGCTGACTCTCTTTTGCCCGAGCATGCAGAAATCCACGCGGGACTTGGATCGTCGGGAGTTGCCACCACAGCCTATAGGGCAGCCACGTTGGCTATTGCTTGCCTAATGTCTAACGTCATGCATGGTGCAGATCCCTTATGCATACATGCAGGTACGTACTACTCCTAGTTAGCTCATCGATGGATGCAAAAATGCTACTGAACAAACCCAAGCAAACAGAGACCAATCAACTGTTTTATTTCTTCTTCATGCAGATTTAAACGCTTGATACGATTAGAAAAATCAAACAATTAGAAGATAAAATTTATTTTACACAAACTATTTAATAACCCAATAATTCGAGTTGTCATAGGAGGTCCTTGGTCCTAGGGTTCAAAATTTTGAGGGTTTGTTTAATGTCGATTGTTTATACTAGCATAAACTAACGAACCAATTGGCACATGAAATAATATGATACAATCCCCTAGCAGTTCAAAAGTTCAACTCCAAAACGACATGGATTTGAATCATTCACTAACAGGAAAACGGGGCATGAAATAACAGGGAATAACCATCGCTTAGCATGAACTAAAAAAGCCCCCACATAGATCACCCGGTCCCACATACACTCTCTCGGTTATCCAATCACATGTTCACATATCTCGGAAGGACACCTCTCTTGATCATTTGGTTCCACATGCACCTCTTTTAAACGTCTAAGCCCACATACAAACTCTAGAATGTTCATACCAATATATCCTTCTCTCAAACATCTGAACCTAACTTTTGCTATAACTCATACTCCTTTGATTTTACATATGACTTCATATGCATAATTACAAACAACGAAAAAAGCCACATGTGAACCCCACATTTGAAGGATTGCCATATCTTAGACAGTGTGGGGCACATGGGACGGGGTTTCGCCTGAAACCGTGCTAGTAAGCCCCAACTATTTATGTGTATATAATGGTGGTTTACTTGATTAATACTTGGTACGCAAATGTGAGGTCAAACGTGCTTCACAAACGGAGCTACGCCGCATGAAGAGTCTGCACTTGTAAGGCTAAACTCCCACTATGGCGCCACAGACCCAACTCTTAAAATAACTTGGTCTCTCTTTTGCATTTCGTTTTATTATGACATGTCCTAACACAAACAAAGAAAATAAATCCCCGTGTTATAGCACACTATTTTGTTTGCGTTTCACCAACCCGTTTTTTGGCCTTTTCTTTCCCATTCACGAGGACTATATATAGGACGCTGTTTTTATTTCAACGTTTTTCGGCCCAATTTAGTTTGCCCTGATTTTTGGGGGCTATTTATAGCACATTGATTTCGTTTACACCTTTTTCCGCCCAATTTATATTTCCCATTTTCCCGCCTAATTTTCACTGGGATAACACACTACTTTTGTTTTGACTTTCGTCAACCAAAATCATGTCTTGCAGCGAAAATATTATGAACTAAAATAAGAAGAGAAAGAAAAAGCTATAGCTAGCAGCTAGCGAGGTCCTTGCAACCAAGGATCGATTTAGGGCACGTACGTGCATGTAATGGGCTAGTGTGCATGCATGCATGTATACTCGAGTTAATACTTAATTAACTTGACCGCTACTGATTGATTGAGGTCGGCGTTACACAAGGCGGCCACGAGACTTGTTGGAGTCTCGATCGGAGGCCTGACTCCTAGCTAGGCAGCTGGAGCTGGAGCTAGTACATCACGCCACCCTCGCAACCTCGCGTCTTCCCCTCGCTATCCCCATCCGAGCGCCGCCCCAAATCCCCCTCGCCGACCATGTTTCCTCGAGACGACCTCTCTCCACCTCTTTTCCCATCTGTAGTATGATTAAATTCATCAGTTTCAAGGAAGGCTAATTAAATAGGGAAAACAGAGATACGGTGCATTGAGCCGTCGCATATTTTCATAGTTACAGGATAAGTGGCGCTTTTGTGAGGATTATGTTAACACGAGATCAGTTAGCCATCTCTCTTAAAGCGTGTCTATATGCTAGTTTTGTTGTAGTGCATGACCCCCGCCTAGGGGGCTGAGAGAGGCGATTAGGGTTCCCTTGCCCCCGTCGACGCCGCCACCGATCTGCCTCTCCTCTGTGGCTCTCGGGCCATGGAGGCGCGGTGGATCTCGGCCCTGGTCAGAGGCAAACTCAGCAAGACGCGTGGTCGTGTTGTACGCATGCAACGTACATAGGGATTTCTATGCATCAGTTCATGGAATCATGGCCTTGCCCACGTGCACCTATTCTTTGCAGCCTCTTTCATGCAGCTACAATAATTGCTGCGGCTCCTCCTACGTACTCAGACAGACCTCGCTGGAGATTAAGGTGCACAGTCTAGTTTGGCGTCTTGCTATTTGTCTCATGGGTCGTGTGTTTTGTCGACACAAATTGTCGAGAAGTCGGCAGGATAATCAGCTGAGTTAGATTAATTGAGCTAGTTAACGGCAACCAGACGAGGGAAGGACGACGTATTATACATTATTGTAGGGCAATGAGCTGCGGTAGTTACTCTGAAAGACACGTGGACGTGCAAGCAGTAATCGGCGACGCAAATAAGCATGCATGCATGGCATTGCCTCATGGTAGCAAATAAGCATGCATGCATGGCATCGCTAGGGTTCCACCTCGATCTATACTTAGTATACAAAGAAGGTAGCATGCATGCTCACTTCTTGGCACGGGATACGAACGTTTCAGCGTTCTCCCGCCTGTTTGGGCCGGTCATTAAATCCGCTCTCCACTTCAAATTTTTGGGCGTAATTTTTTCGGTGGTACGCGATAGTTATTAACTAACATTTCATGCGTAGTCACGTCGTCGCACCGGACACCAACGTTCCGGCGTTCTCCCACCCGTTTTTCGACCGGTCCAAAACTTTGGGTTTTTTTTGTGGTACACGATAGGTATTAACTACTATTTCATGCATGGTCACGTCGTTTTTCCGGACTAGATCACATTGTTCTCGTTTCAGTTTTTTCCCGCCCGTTTTCGGGTTTTCCCGCCCGTTTTTTTGGCCGGTCATTAAATCCACTCACTCCAAATCTTTGGGCGTACTTTTTTTCTGTGGAACGTGGTAGCTATTAACTACCATTTCATGCGTGGGTCACGCGGCCGCACGGTAGACAAATGTTTCGGCATTCTCCCGCCCGTTTTTGGTTTTCCCGCCAGTTTTTTGGCCGATCGTTAAATACACTCTCCAGTTCAAAACTTTGGGTGTACGTTTTTCTGTGGTACATGGTAGCTATTAAATATTATTTCATGTGTGGTCACGTCGCCGCACGGGACACCAAGGTTTAGGCTTTTAGTGTTGAAGGATGCGAGCACGAGCACGTTTAGTGGTTCACTGTCACATGGACGTTTAGTTTTTGAACCACCAAATATGGTCAAGACACTTATGCATGGTATTTGAAAAGAAAGAGGATGTCTCGCAGAAAAAAAAGGGAGTGTGCACGTTTAGACACACTTAATTACAAGCCATTCATTAATTAGTTGGGGCCTAGGTGCATGCATGGCCATGCACGTCGATCTACAGGCAATGGAGGATGCTTTGATTGGAGTCAGCAGGCCCGTGCCAACAAAGCTAGCTTGGTGTCGTGCGTGCAAAACCGGCCGCGACGACGGGAAAAAACAAACCGGCCGTGCCAAGTAAGTGCAGACATGCATTCGGCATTTATGAGATAGGCTAGCCAGCTATGCATAACAAGCATATGCATGGTTACGGGGAAAAGATGTCATAAACAAAGCGACTGCAAATCATTCAAAACAGAAAGGAGCGGACAGAATGTTGATCGCGAGCTATGATAATTTTTCACCGGTAATAAGGGTTAATAACTTAAAAAGAAAATCCATCAATCTCATTTGCACATAAGATAATAGGTGTTCACTACACTTCATAAATATCCCATGTTGATCGTGAGCGCGCGTCGAGCTCCATGACCCAGCCACGGACGTACGTACACGACGAGGGTGAAGGACGTGAATGCGCTTATGGTGAGGTAGAATAGGCTAAGGAAGCGGTGATGTCGACCCGTCGTTTGATAGCGAGCAAGCCGACAAGGTAAGGCTCAAGTGTAGGAGCGACAGGTAGTTCTGTCGTGTCCGTGTCTCAGTATAGTTTGTCTTAAACTAATACTTCCGCCGTACACGCCTATTTAGAGACGAACTTTGAGCGAAAGAATTGAGAAATAATAGTTTGATTACATATAGTACATAATTGATATTGTTAGTTTTGTATTGAAAACCATTTTCTAGTGATACCAATTCTATATCAAATACTTCTTATGTATATCGATTGGTCAAACATGCAGAAATCTCGAAAAGCGTCCGCGCCTTATTTATTAATTAGAATGGAGGTAGCACTTAACTTAGTAGTGATCTAGCACAAGTACTTAGTATAGTCCAACGACATTTTTCTTCCTAGTAGATTAGCTAGCAAAAGTCATACGTAGGTGGAAGCAGTTGAGGAGATGGATCGACCCACCGCCATTCGGGTGGTAACTCTCTTGATCTGCAGAGAACTAAAATGAAGAATGCCTAGAATTAATATCGTCAGATTGCACGTTTAGGTACACTTCCTTGAACTTGTACAATAACCGATCTGCAAAGAACGTTGAGGTACACGCATCAAAATAACATCTGTCGGTACACCTCCTCCGTCTAATACATCAACCATAGATTCATCTACAGTACCAAGAATTAGTGTGGATTATGAAGGTCAGAAAGCTAAAGAGAATAAGAATTTCAAAGGATGGAGAAAAAGGGAGATTAGGGAGAGGCCGAGAAATCAATTCAGCATCTTGGCCGCAACGCTAGTTGAGGCCTTCGCTCGCCCAGCGACCATCTAGTACGGCAGCGGGCGGAGCTGCCGGTGCTACCAGTGTCGCCACTGTCCGGACGAGTCGCGATGGGCGCTGCTGCACGACTCGGGGCTCGGGGAGAGGCACTGACACACGAGGTAGAGATGAACGGAGAGCCGCCATGTTTGGTTCCGCGACATCGCCATCTCCTCTGGGCGCCATCCGCCATCGCCGCCGCTTCCGTCAAGGTTCTTCGAGGGACTTCTGCGAGAGGTGGTTGGAGTGGAACAGAACACGACCGCCTTCATCATTGCCATCGGATTCTCCACCCTTCGTCTCTCTACGGTGGTGACGCCAGCGGCGGCGGCGGCTTTGGTGAGGCACCCGCGGGCGGAGAGCCGGAGAGAGGAATCAGATCGAGGGTTTGAAGGTTCGTGCGGGGTGAGGAATTGGGGGAGGCGGACTATTATGTTGATGCACACGTGGCCACATCTCGACCGTCTATCCAGGATCGAACGAGAGACCTGCGATTCGTTTTCCAGAGTAGCTGCCCTCGGGACGTTTAGCTCCACGGGCAGGCGCATCGGGCGGATGAAAACAACCAGAACACACAATCCGACGGCCAAAACGGCTGAGGGCGTGAGAGGCTTTGTTGTTGTCTCGGTTGTAATGTCCCAAATACGAACTAGTTCAGAAAAGGTGATCTGAATAGTTATTCACTGGTTCTTGAATAGCTGTAATATACATGAATATTTTTTGTAGCATGTTTTGAAACTTGTGAATTTCGTTTTGTTTCAAAATAAAAGGCTACCTGGCACCAGGGTGCCCTTTCCCGTACTCTTTGTATGACTAAAAACCATGGGATTTCAATTGTCCAAACTCAATAGTTGTCGACGAAAGGTCGTAAGAAAGCAATAGAGTGAGCCGTATTCTTCTGATACTACCAGCCAGAGACAGCCAGTTCTTTGAACACTTTGTCTATAGGTCGAGTTTTTTTGTTTGTAGCTGGATTTTTCTTACCCCTTTGCCCCGGCCTCCACTTGGAAACAAAGACTCCAGGTCAGTCAAGACGAGAGTGAAGCTTTGTATTTTACCAGCACTACCGAAAATCCATGGCCGTTCATCGACTGGATAGACAATCTCTGGTACATTTGAAGGGAGAGAAGAACGTCAGATTTTTGTGCACTACAATTAACTCGGACCACATCCTTGCGTGCCGTGCAGAACTCACATTGCCGTGCGAAACAGGTCGTCGGTTTGCTTCGTATTTGGGGAAATATATACTGTATATACGTACGGTCTCATCAGTACGCATGCCTTCAACTCAAATTCTCTTCACTAGACATATATACATCAATCCTACGTTACTAACCCATCATATATTACACAATTCCCTCGAATAGATAGAGCTGGATGATGATGACGATGAGGCTCCACGATGCACTCCGCTGTTTGCTCGCCCTGCTGTCGTTGCTACCGATGGCAACGGTGCGGGCATCCGGCATGCAAAGAAGGCCATGGGCGTCGAACGGCACCGTCCCTCCCTCCACCGCCACGCTTGCCGGCTGTCCCAATAGCTGCGGCAACCTGAGCTTCGAGTACCCATTCGGCATAGGTGCAGGCTGCTTCCGGCCGCAAGCTGGGCTTGACTTTGAGCTCATCTGCAACAAGAGCGCCTCGCAGGCTCCCAGGTTCTTCCTGCACGACGGGATCACTGAGGTCATCAATGATATCATCATCGGCGATTCCCCCTTACCACTACTTGATGCATCGTTATCCTATTCAATCCCTTTGATGTCTGCGGTCCATGTATACAACATGTCCTATAATCTTGGGAGTTCTTTCATGAGCTATGAACTGCAACTAAACTTCACCGGCTGCGACTTTGACGTGTACCTGCTCGAGCATGTCACGAACAGGACGATGGGTCAATGCAGTGTTACATGCCCTGACCAAGATATCACGGACATGGTGGCTAGGCAGAACTGTAACGGTACAGGATGTTGCAGTGCGCTCGCTAGCCCCACCACTCCTACTGGTTTCGAGATCAAGTTTGTCAGCCACCGCAAGATTGGAAAGCAAAAGCTCGAAGCGCACAGTAACAAAAGCTCTATATGGGACACAATTGCTGTAACCACCGACGGCGCCTCCTTTGTTTCCTGGGGTATCGCCGTCGATCAACCCGTCTCTGTTAGCGCCTTGCAAAACAGGACAGATTATGCATGTCTCAGCAGCCATAGCATTGTAAATGAGTATGACGATTACCTCGGTTATTATTGTGGGTGCAACGAGGGTTACCGAGGCAATCCATACATAACTGATGGCTGTTCACGTGACAAACGTATTTACTCTCCGCTAAAATAAAGCGTAGTTGTTTTTTTACAATGTGTTAACTATTTTCTTACATTTTGGAGCCACTAATTCTATGACGCCAGAAAAAGGGAGCTTCCCTTATTTGGAAAAAGATGAAATCAAACATACGAGGACGAACTAAATTGACAGTTACTTCAAAAGGTTCTTCGGTATATGTAATGTCCTAATGTTGTTACTAGATCTATAGATGCTATTTAGCAAAAAGAAAGTTATGGATTATGTTTCAGTTTTTTAGGACAAATAGCTATTCAATCAATAGTTGGTTTTCTTCTATATGATTATATACATAAAAGTAGTGCTCCTGCTGTCCACGTAATTTTTTTTTGTTGATTCTTCGTGACCCATCACCACCCTCCCTAGCTCTTGTTACTCTTCTCATAAATAATTTAGAAAACTGGTTGTGATGAGAGTTTTGAACCACTGGTTATTTTCCACAAATCACAACAATTTTTTCTCCAAACTCACAACCGTTTACTACACCTGAAGTAATCCTGCTCCTTGGTCTATGAGTAATCGTCGTCGTGTCATGGTCGCCTACATTGAACTGCACGTCTAATTGTCCTTGAGAATTTAATGGGCTAAGCCGAGAGTGGCTATGCCGTAAATCCTCATCGTTGATGCCTTGATCATACTTTTTTAGATTGGATTGTGCCGTGCCTCTCAAGGGGGCGGCGATAGCTCTTTATACACGACACACGCTTGGGGTTACAACGTATTAGGATTACAACAACCTAATAATCTCGTGGGCTATTAAAATACCATTTGGTTAGCTGAATGTGACATGATCATACACCGCTCTTTGGTCAACCGACTCCGTTTAACAGTTTTCACTTCTAATGAGTACCAGCGCTGCTTTGCTCGGACAGAGCACCGATAATAAGGGTGATGTGGACATACCTCAATGCTTAACTCATAACAAAACTGTTGTTCTCCTAACTGGTGCAGCTAAGCGTTACTGTCATGTCACGACTTAAATAGTCAGAATGAATATAATTAGCATTTTGCGTTGTACTTAATGGCTGCATATATAGATTCTTTAAATCTTTGTGACGTAATCTTAACATAGATTCACTGACCGATCCTTTATGAATTCAGGGTATGATCCGTTACAACGGAAGACCAACTGCTCTAGATGGTGTGGGAAGATCAATGTTCCTTTTCCGTTCGGCCTAGAGGACGGTTGTTCTGCAAGGATGTTGTTTCAGCTCAATTGTACGAATTCGACATTGTCCGCCCTCCAATTCCTCGGCAATGATCCAGCTCATGTAAACTATATAGATGTGAACAATGGACTGGTCAATGTTAAATACAACTCATACAATAAAGTCTATTTTTCGGTGGATGTGCCTAGAGAACCTAGCCTCTACGTTGACTCCAGGGATTCAACATCTCGGCAATGGGCTGTAGCCAATTTGACATGCCATGAAGCACAACAAAATATAACTGGATATGCTTGTGCTAGCTTGAATAGCACATGCTTGGGTGTCAACTTCGTATTTGGATATGTAGGTTACCATTGCAAATGTATGTCTGGCTTCGATGGGAATCCATATATCGTAGATGGGTGCCATGGTACGTACAGTCTTCCTCATTCCCCTCTTCTCTCATGCACCTCCTAGTATGCCAACCATCTCTTTGTTATGACATGTCTCGTGTATCTGGAAAGAATCTCAGTGACAAAAGAAAATAATAGTCTATATACTTTTGGGTATGGCAACATGTAAATTTGTTTATATGCACATATGGCTCATATGATCCGTAAGTTTATTTATATTTTAAAGTGCCCGAACAATAATTACATCAATGTACAAGTGATATCCTCTTGGGTACCAACTAGACAATAAACTATATTCCTTATGTATTTTCTCTCGTATTACTTACTGTTGTAGATGTTGATGAATGCAAGATACCAAGAACATGTAATGGGACTTGCCATAACACTGAAGGAAGTTATTATTGCACTGAATGCCCTAGTAAAATGGTGTATGACACTTCAAAAATGATGTGCACATCGACCAAAGAACAAAACCTGATATTAGGTGAGCTCTATAGATAATCAGTTCTACGTATGTGATGTGCAGTAATGACAAGCATAATCATTACAGGTATTTCCATTGGGATAAGCGTTGGTTTCGGAATTCTACTTCTCATATTAATTGTAATACTTTTTGTCCGTAAATGGAAAAAAGGCATCCAAAAGCAACTCAGAAGAAAGCATTTTCGGCAGAACCATGGTCTACTCCTACAACGTTAATATTATCAGATGAAAATGCGAGTGATAATACGAAGATCTTCTCACTATCGGAGTTAGAAAAGGCAACAAATAATTTTGATTCCACCCGTATCGTTGGTCGTGGAGGGCATGGCATGGTTTATAAAGGCATCTTATCTGACCAACGGGTAGTGGCCATTAAAAAGTCCAAAGTCATTGAGAAAGTTGAGATTAGTCAGTTCATAAATGAGGTTGCGGTCCTCTCACAGATAAATCACCGAAATATCGTGAAGCTTTTTGGATGTTGTCTTGAGACCGAAGTCCCACTTTTGGTATATGATTTCATCCCTAATGGTTCATTATTTGGAATCCTCCATGCCAGTACCACTGGCAGCTCTGTATTGTCATGGGATGATTGCTTGAGAATTGCTGCAGAAGCTGCTGGAGCGCTCTATTACCTCCACTCAGCTGCTTCGGTATCGGTATTTCATCGTGATGTGAAGTCCTCCAACATACTTTTGGATGGAAATTACACCGCAAAAGTATCAGATTTTGGTGCTTCAAGGCTTCTTCCTATTGACCAAACTCATGTCACTACAAATATACAAGGCACATTTGGGTATTTGGATCCAGAGTATTACCACACGGGCATGTTAAATGAGAAGAGTGATGTCTATAGTTTTGGTGTAGTACTTGTGGAGTTGCTGCTCAGGAAGAAGCCCATTTTTACAAGTGACTCGGGATAAAGCAAAACTTGTCCAACTACTTCCTTTGGGAGATGAGGGAGAAACCCCTTGCTGAAATAGTAGCTCCTCAAGTTCTTGAGGAAGCAACAGATGAAGAGATTAATGATGTCGCCAATCTTGCGGAGACTTGCTTGCGGCTACGAGGCGAAGAAAGGCCTACTATGAGACAAGTGGAGGCGAAGTTGCAGCATCTGCGATCCAAAAGGTTGATATCATCTCGGGTTGAAGTAACGAATGAAGACATACAAGCCTTGTTAAGTGGACACGTACAGAGAGACAATTTACCTTCTCAGAGGAACCAGAACTGCTACAGCTTGGAGCAAGAGTTCATCGCATCGGCGACTATACCACGCTAGATCACTGTTTTATCGGCTCGCGTACAACATATTTGTCGTTCGTTGATTGAGATGGTAAAATGTACTCTATTCTATATAGCTTCCTATAATAAGCACTTTGCACTATCCAGAATGTATGACATAATTTTCTGTACATCCCAATAACTACTGTACTGTAATATGAATGTATGTCCAGGGGATACTTTCTAGTAGGCCCAGACCTATATGGTTTTTTTCTTTTGGCTTTGGCCGTATCATGTTTGATTCTACTATAACAATATATAGAAGGCAAAACTTTTGTCTCGTTTCAAAAAAAAAATCTATTGCTATATGAAATTTGGAATTCGCTCAGATCGGTAGCGATTCAGTGCTTGATTCGCCCAACTGAAGAAATTTACAAGAGCTCGAAGACGGCGGCGCAGACCGCAGCGACTGAAACGCGGCGCCACCCAGCTCGCCGCGCGCCGTCCAGATGTGTACCGGCCACCGCCCAGAGAGCTCCGGCATCCCTCCCGCTTAGGTCACGGTCCGGCCGACCCCAGGGAGCTCCCGCTGCAGCGTAGAAGAGGAGCTCAGGTTGCACCTTCTTCAGGCTTCAGCTACTGCATGCTGGCCAGTTTCGTGCACTCCACAGATGCAGAGACGTGCGCAGGGCGAGATTATGAATTACCAGCGACTGGCTGACGGTGCACCTGTAGATGTAAGCTTAGGCGTAGATACCAGCGACACAGACAATTGCATGAGGCCGGCGCAGGGCTCCTCTGCAGCTCCAAGGCAGAGCAGAGAGTGAAACAGAATAGTGGTATGTTCAAATCGGTTTACGAGAGGAACCCTTCTGCACCTAGCACTAGCAGCAAGCAATTTATAGTGATACTCGATTGCTTTTCAGCGTAAGGCAAAAGCACAACCTCTCCATGCCTACAGATAGATAATGGATATCTACGACTGTCTCCAACATTTCCATCACTCTGTTCCAACTACGGGGGCATACAAGGTGCACTAGCACATTCAGATGTACCGGTGTGGTAGACGTTCAGTGTAATATATTTACTGTCTTAAAAAAATCAAAGAAAATCAACAGCCCTCGTACATCATGTACATACCATGTCACACATTTTGGAGTTTGAATTCGATAAATAGCTTAAGAAACAAAAAAGAAAATAATTCTACTGAGAATAATACCCGTCCGTGAATTCTTCTGTGGTTTGAATATCAACATTTTCTACTAATTCAGTTATTTATTGGACATGTTTTTTTTTACAATGTACGCCCATAGAAATACATTATTTGTATTCATAATAATAGCAAGTTTTGACACACATACAAGTAACATAAAATTAGGAGGATACGAGCAGTTGTACTGCTGCATACCGCCTTCACCATAACTATCAAGAACCAAATCTTTCGCGGTCGCCGGAGCAGAAGAGCACCAACAATTGGTCCATATCTTGACATTGAACAAACCCCTAGCCATAAAACGTTAATGAGTTGCGATAGCCACTAACCCCGTAAGACTGGATTTAACCCGAGAACGAACATCGGCCGGAGAGACCTCCGAGCCTCTTCAACGCCAAATTCAGGGCCAGCGCCACCCCCCTCGTCAACAGCTTAACACCCTACCAAAGATTCGAGAAAACCAATCCACGCGAACACCTTCTACACTATAGTTCCATGTTTACTTGCATCTAAGGGAAGCAAAACAAACATTCTGCAAGCATTTGTCGACGTACTTATTAGACGAATAACTTTAAGCTCTTAAAGAAATGATTTAGGATACAAAAAATCCCCCTCTCCGAGCCTGAGCGAGTGACATTCATGTTCATATGTTCTGGTTGTTCAGGGAGCTACAGATAGTATGTTTCGTCTTGGAGATGGCATAGGAAGCCTATACATGTATCTAAATCAGCGTCGATATCGCCTCTTTCTATGTTGTTTTGTGAAGCTTTTTGTTGCTGCATCGCTGGGTTACACCGTTTCGATGTGGGATCAGTTTAGCTGGCATGTTCTCTCTGCACTATGCCACTCTTAATTACGCACATGGATATATCATATCGCTATCGTGTTTCGGCGGAAGAAAGCCACTCCTCTACTTAGAAAGAATTGTCTGAAACAACGACAACCACGGCGCAACTTAAGTAAAGGTTCTTTGTAGGCTTGACCTGCATATATAATTGAACGGCCCCTTTGCAAAAGCGCCGGAAATCAACGGACTGCACAGAATTTCTTTAGTTAGATCTCCTTAAGCACAATCGTAGAAGGAAACATAGGAAATCTCCTAGGGAGCATGTACATGTACTTTGTATTCAGTACAATTATCAACAAAGATATGAATTTCACATATATATCGTGTGTGTTTGTCATTAATTTATTTTGTTTCTGGATCAGTAGCTACTAGAGAAATTAGAGCATCTAAGGTAAGGCATCGAACAAACTGAACTGGCTGCTAATGTCTCTCTCTCTCTCTCTCTCATCCCCCATATCTCCTGTAGCTTCTCTACACAAGCAGCATTATCCTTCGGTGGCCCCTCTCCACTGGCGGCGTTATCCTCTGCCTCAAGTTCGAGTGACCTCCGGCCGCGATAAGGCATTACAGGTGGATCCATCTCTTTTTACTAGAATAGTTTTCTATCACACTTGATAAAAGTAACCACATAACACTTCAGCTAAATGTTAAGATACAATGTCATTCTTATGCAATTAAATGTTTATACTTCAAATAAATTTAAACAACACTTTGCACAAAACTGTCATGCCATTCTTTTGTTACATAACCTAAGACAAACCTTTTGTCAAGTGAGCGACCACAAACTTGAGTAAACATTAAGCGCATGCCTCCATACATTAGTATGCGACACTCATATGAGTCTTAGTGGATACCTACTTCCTTTTGTTGGTTTTTCTTATCCTTAAACATCTTCTCAAAGAGCTTAAAATACCCTCTAATAAATATGTCAATAGATGTTTCTAGAATATACGGTTGCTTCCCTTACATTTAAGTAAATTTAAAGTTATGTGTATATGATTCCCTATTTATTAAACTGTAAAAATACAATATTCCACAGTCTGGAAGGTGTTTGCAAGGAACTTTTTTCTCAATACTTTGGCATATAAGACCAAAATGAAAATAAACAATATAATTTAGAAAACCGTTAATATTTAAATCACAATCTAATAGTGAAATCATACTCCAAAAAATCACAGTCTTAAATTATGTGTTTATGCACAAAGTTATTCTTTATAGATTTTGTGATTTGCTAATAGTGTGCTTTTTTTCTTTTGTCACCCACAACTTTTCTCCTGTGATAAATGCCACGAGTTTGCCTCGAGGTAGATACTGTGGGGTGGGAATGGGCCGGGGTAGTTGGTATCCCTCCAGACTTAAAGAAATGGAAAAAAAATAGAGATTTGTTACATTAAATGCTGCCTCGTCCTTACGGTCACGGAGGCACCTCTTCCCCGCGCTGCTCCTGCTGATTCCCGCTTCGCCGTTGTCCGCCATCGCTGCTCTCCGTCGGTGAAGTGTGGAGCAGGGGGGAAGAGAGGAGACTGGAATGCGGCGGGGACCGGCGCCGCGCGCGCTTTATAAGCACGGCAGGGAGGCGAAGCGCGGGAACGCGGGGCGGGAAAGTTCCCATTACTCCGGCACCGGTTCCCAAGCTGTCGTAACTCCGGCGACGCGCGTCGGGAAGACGAGGCGCGACGCGTCACATCACGTCAGAAACTGCTCAGCGGCCGCAATAAGTTGCTGTGACCGGCGGTGTGTCGCTGACGCGTCGGTCCCGCGTGTCAGGGTTTGACATGGCGCGCGTTACCGCGGTAGCTGGCACGCCCGCTTGCCTCCCTACAAACATGGCATGAAGCGGGGTTGTCGGACGCTTTCTTGGGGCGCGTCGGCAACTTTTGGCCTATTGGGCTCACCGCTGGGGGCCGTTTTGGTGCCGGCGCGCCCAATAGGCCTATTGGGAGCGCTATTGGGCGCGCCGGGTGAGATGCTCTAAGACTTAGTTTGCAAATGTATGTATTCCTATTTTTATTAAACCAGTTCGAGTTGTACCAGAATTATCAAAAACTCATCATTGGACCGAGGAAGATTTTAAAATCTTTGCACACTTTTGGTTTGTAATATTAAAACTTTATATTTTTTAAATGTATATTGCAATAATGCGAATGATATACCGTTAGAAAGATATTGATTTTCCGGAACCTTTTCATATGAATCACCTTTTCAAATAATTTTATAGTATCTCATGCATGAAATTCCTTATGAGATGCTTCAGTTTACATATTTGAAACTTGATGGAACTATCCGATACAACTCATATGAGATGCATGTAAGGTTGATATTGATGAAATGAAAGTCTGCTTTTACAAATAAACATAGTAGTAGCGAAATCACAAGGAGCTGCAGTCATGTTTATTTCAACGAAGTACAAGGTTCTTTTTTCACATAAATGTTAACTTGTAGGACAAGTGTGCAATCATCCATGTCATGGTCTCATGGATAGAGTTCAATAATTGGTCGAAGTCCCTTGGTCGGTGTAACCTTGTAATTGTAATCAGTAAATCCGGCTTCAAGAAAAATCTTCCTCCACTCTTGATCCTCTCGCTCAATCCCGTCGACGGTCATCATGAGGACGTCGAACAAAACCTCAGTCTCCCGGGAGATGATTCCCTGCTGCGACGACCTCGCAGACCCAACCACAAAATCGATTATTATCACCTTTTCTCCTGCGTCCCTTGCTTCCTTGCATCGTCGCAGTATCTTCACGCAATCTTCATCTTTCCAGTCATGCAAAACACACTGCAACCAACAATTCATGCACACAAGTAATCTATACTAGATATCGTAGAGTGAAGAAAAATGTCTATTATTTTGAAGCCACGTGTGTACGTGTGTTGTGTATGTATACCATTAAGGCGTTGACTATGAAACAATGTATTTCGATTTGCCAGTTTGATATTGGTATAGTAATTCCTTCGATTTATCTTATCTATGTTCCTGTTTATGAAACAACGTACAAATAATTACACTATTGCTATCTATGTTCCTTGTGCGACAAAATCATAACACCTACTAATACGCAAGGTGCGTACCTTGAGTAGAACAACGTCGGCTGGTGGGATGTAGTCAAACATATCGCCGGCGACGAATGTAACAGTTTCATGGGCCGGAGCAGAAGCAACGACGTGAGGGAGATCCAGCACGGTGCACTTGACGTGTGGGAACGCTCTTGCGACGGCCGCCGCCGTGGTGCCATGGCCGCCGCCGACGTCCACCAGCGAGCACCTAACGGCCCCGAACACGCTGCCTCCGTTATCGGTCAGGAGGTTCTCCATGGTAAAGCGAGTTTCGGCGTCCATGGAGGCCTGGAACATGGCGACGACCGCGGCGTCGGAAGCTGTCAACTCCCACACAGTGCGGCCATTCGCCAGCTCGAAGAGCGAGATTTCCGCCGCCCGGTCGTCGGTGAACCACTCACGCATGCCGAAGAGCGCCGCCGAGGAGACCTTGTTTACCATCCCCACTACGGGGGATAGGCCACCGGAGACGAGAAGACGGGACACGCGGGAATCACACGCTCGCTGGGAGACCCCAAGAGGAAGGTATGATGCAGTTCAGCAGCAAGTTTCCCTCAGTATGAAACCAAGGTTTATCGAACCAGTAGGAGTAACGATTCTTCAGAAGGTTGTTGGCGGCTCGCACGGCGCAACACGATCACCAACGTGGACCTGCACACAACACAATCACAGTACTTTGCCCCAACGAAACAGTGAGGTTGTCAATCTCACCGGCTTGCTGAAAACAAAGGATTAAACGTCTCGTGTGGAAAATGAGTATTAAATTGCAGCGAATGAAAAAGGAACAGTTTGCAGTTTGTGGTTTAATCATGTAAAAGAATGGACCGGGGTCCACAGTTCACTAGTGGTGTCTCTCCATAAAGATAACTAACATGTTGGGTAAACAAATTACAGCTGGGCAATTGACAAATAGTGAGCGCATGACAATGCAAATACATGACATGATGATTACTATGATATTTAATTGGGCATTACGACAAATACATAGACCGTTATCCAACAGTCTATGACTAATAATCCACCGCCGGGTTGTCATCCGAGTCCCCCGTTGGTATTAAGTTGCAAGCAACGGATAATTGCATTAAGTAAATGCGTAATGTAAACAAACACATATGCCCGTGGACATAGCATCGTTAGGTTATCCCTAGTGGCAACAGCACATCCACAACCTTAGAACTTTCTGTCACTGTCCCAGATTAAACGGAGGCATGAACCCACTATCTAGCATAAATACTCCTCTTGGAGTTACAAGCATCTACTTGGCCAAAGCATCTACTAGTAACGGAAAGCATGCAAGATCTTAAATAACATAGATAGATTGATAATCAACTTGACATAATATTCAATATTCATCGGATCCCAGCAAACACAACATGTAGCATTACAATAATATGATCTTGATCATGTAGGGCAGCTCACAAGATCTAAACATGATGGCACAAATGGAGAGACAACCATCTAGCTACTGCTATGGACCCGTAGTCCAAGGATGAACTACTCACGCATCACTCCGGAGGCAGGCATGGCGATGTAGAAGCCTCCGGTGACGATTCCCCTCTCCGGCAGGGTGCCGGGAAGAGGTTCTGACCCTCCCGAGCTAGGGTTGACGGCGGCGGCGTCTCTGGAACTTTTCGTGGATATTTGCTCAGGTTTAGGGTTTTCTCGGGGGGAATAAGTAGGCGAAAGGGCGGCGGCTGGCGACCCCGAGGGGCCCACACCAGGGCGCGGCAGAGGGGGCCCGCGCCCTATGGCGTGTGGGGCCCCTGTGGCTCCTCTCGTTGCTCTTTGCTCCGTCAGGTGTTCTGGAAAATAGGGATCCGTGAAGTTTCGTCCAATTCCGAGAATATTTCCAGACTAGCTTTTCTGGAATACAAAAACAGCAGAAAACAGGAACTGGCACTTCGGCATCTTGTTAATAGGTTAGTCCCAAAAAATGTATAAAAGTGATATAAAGTAGATGCAAAACATGTAGCAATTGGTATAAAACAAGCATGGAACATCAAAAATTATAGATACGTTTGAGACGTATCAGCATCCCCAAGCTTAGTTCCTACTCGTCCTCGAGTAGGTAAACGATAAAAACAAAATAATTTTTGAGGTGACATGCTACCATCATAATCTTGATCATATAATATTGCAAGGCACATGTAAATGAATGAAGTGATCCAAGTCAATGGTCTATAATTTGCTACCAAATAGATAATGAGTAAACAATGAATCACACAAGCTAAACGTTTTCATGAATAGTACTTTCGAGACAAGCATCAAACAGTTTTGCATAAGTGTTAACTCATAAAGCAATAGTTTCTAATAAAAGGTATTCAATCAACACAAAGGAAGAATTAAGTTTCAGCATTTGCTTCAACTTTCAACATATTTATCTCATGGATATTGTCAACACAAAGTAGTATAACAAGTCCAATACGTTGCATATAACGCATGTTGTAACAAAATTGACACTAGTGTTTGCTTGTGGAAGACAGAAAGAATAGGAAAACTGACTCAACATAAAAGTAAAAGAAAGGCCCTTCGCAGAGGGAAGCAGGGATTAAATCATGTGCTAGAGCTTTTAGGTTTTTGAAAGCATATAGAGATTGCATAAAATATTTGATACTCCTCCCAACCTTGCTAACACAAGCCATGGCTAACCGAATCCTCGGGTGCCTTCCATCAATCACATACCATGGAGGAGTATCTATTTTTGAGAGGTGTTTGTTAATTGTCAACGAATGGTAGCGGGTGAGAACAGTATTCTACCTGTCAAACGGACTTTTAAGAGCGGCTCCCATGAAGGACGTTATTTCTACCAGCAAGGCAGATCATCCCTCTTTCTCTTTGGTTTACACACATTCAGGTATTTCACTGTTTGTCATTGCTTACTGATGAATCAGGGCAAAAGTGTGAAGAGAATTAATTGGTTAAAGTTGTAATTAATTGGGACTGGGCACCCCGTTGCCAGCTCTTTTTGCAAATTGGATAAGCGGATGTATATGCCACTAGTCCAGGTGTAAAAGTCCATTGACAAAGAATAAAGAATAACCACACTAATTCCTCATGAGCTAGTAAACATTGACACAAAAAGGGAATAATAACATTTTGAATAATTTAAAGGTAGCACATGAAAAATTTACTTGGAGTGGCAAGGAAATACCACATATAGGTAGTTATGGTGGACACAAATGGCATGGATTTTGGCTCAAGGATTTGGATGCACGAGAAGCATTCCCTCTCAGTACAGAGTTTAGGCTAGCAAGGTTTGTAAGCAAACAAGAATATCAACCCGTACACCAAGTTTTATATGACAAACATATTGCAAACGTTATAAGACTTCATACCGTCTTCCTTGTTAACCAAACCCTTATTAGAAAATATCTAGACCTTAGAGATACCACCGATGCAAACCAAATTTTCAACAAGCTTTACGGTAGTTCTTCACTAATAGGCTTAACTCATGTGATGCACAATTTAATCATGATCTACTTGTTAACTCAAAACAATTGACAAGCATCAAGTTATCCATTTAGTGATCTACAAGATTAAGCAAGTTTTTCCTTATACCAATTACCACATGCAACATTTTCTGAACCAACCAAACACCAATCAATTTATTTATCAACTCTCCAAACAAATATAAGTGAAGCAAGAGAGTACTTTCTACAAAAGAAAGCTAATAGCTCTGACAAGAGATACATGAAAACAAGAGCTAAAAGCTGAACAGCGCTAGATATGAATACTCAACAAATATAAGTGAAGAATAGGAGTATTCTCATGAAAAAGCGGAGCGTGTCTCTCTCCCAATCAAGAATGCTAGGGTCCAGTCAAGCTTTATTGAAAATAAAAGTGCAATACTGAAAATAAAAGCACACAGACGCTCCAAGAAAAGCACATATGATGTGAAAGAATTAAAATATAGTTTCACTAGAGATGACCTGATAATTTTGACGATGAAGAAGGGGATGCCTTGGGCATCCCCAAGCTTAGACGCTTGAGTCTTCTTGAAATATGCTGGGGAGATCCATGGGAGCCTCCCCAAGCTTAAGCTCTTCACTCTTCTTGATCCTATTATCATCCTTCTCTCTTGACCCTTGAAAACTTCCGTCACACCAAACTCAAAGTAGATCTCATTAGAGGGTTAGTGCATAATCAAAAATCACATGTTCTATAAAGACGCAATATGATTGTTACTTTAAACATTAGCTACAGCCACTGATGTTATGTGAAGCTCTTCCACCCAAAAAAGAATTTCACTCAACACTAGTAAAAGAGAGAATGCAAAATAAAAAGGCATAATCTGTCTAAAACAGAACAGTCCGCAAAGACGAATTTTTTCGAGGCACTTACGACGCTCAGATCGAAAAACTGAACTAATGAAAGATTCAGACATTCATAAAGATTACGCACAAAAAATTTCAGATTTTTTAACAATCTGGTGATTTTAGGAATTTCGTACAGTGAACAGCAAAAATCTGTTTCTGCGCAGCAATCAAAATTAAGCATCTTAACATTAGAGGCTACTCTTGGCACAACAATGCGAGAAAATAAAGATACAAAGGAGTTGCTACAGAAGTAAACAAACCCTTGACTCAATAAAAGAAAAATTGCAGAAAAATAAAATGGGTTGCCTCCCATAAGCGCTTTTCTTTAACGCCTTTTAGCTAGGCACAAAGCATGCATCAAGTATTACCAAGTGAAGAAGCATCAAAGAGAGGTCGGAAGTTTTCTCAACAATGCATTTATCTTGTCTATATAGGTTTCGAATTCCCTTTCTCAATACCCTAGGCTCATCATATTCATCAAATGGGTTTCAGGAACAATCCAATCAAAATTCTTTTCTAGTGCCTCCTGCATTCCTATAAGCTTAAAAGGTATTGGTATTTTAACTTCCCCCTCACAATTAGTTTCTTTGTGTACTTAACCTCTCTTTTCAAGTTTTTCAAGTGTATTAACAATCAATACAATACCAAGCATCTTATTTAATAAAAACTTTTCTAGCTTCCCTAGCAACATCACCAAATTCTTTAAGTAGGGTTTCTAAAACAAAATCTTTCTTTTCACCATCTTCCGTATCATGAAGTTTTAGAAACATGTGCTGCATTATGGGACTAAGATTGACAAATCGAGCTTCCAACATGTGAACTAGAGAAGCTGTAGCAATTTCATAATTTGGAGCAAGTTCTACCAAGGATCTATCTTCAAAATCTTCAACCATACTAACATGATTAAAGAATTCCTCAATGTTATCTCTTCCAATGATAGACCCACTACCCACAGATATTTCTTTTAAAGTGTACTTAGGGAGAAGCATGATGAAATAATAAAAACTAAACGAAAATAAACTAGATGCAAGTAACTAATTTTTTTGTGTTTTTGATAATTGAAAGCAAACAAGATAAAATAAAATAAACTAAGCAAGACAAAAACAAAGTAAAGAGATTGGAAGCGTGAAACTCCCCTTGCAGAAGACTGCTCTCCCCGGCAACGGCGCCAGAAAATAGCTTGATGACGTGAATCACACGCTCGTTGGGAGACCCCAAGAGGAAGGTATGATGCAGTTCAGCAGCAAGTTTTCCCTCAGTAAGAAACCAAGGTTATCGAACCAGTAGGAGCAACTCTTCAGAAGGTTGTTGGCGGCTCGCACGGCGCAACATGATCACCAACGTGGACCTGCACACAACACAATCAAAGTACTTTGCCCCAACGAAACAGTGAGGTTGTCAATCTCACCGGCTTGCTGAAAACAAAGGATTAAACGTCTCGTGTGGAAAATGAGTATTAAATTGCAGAATGAAAAAGGAACAGTTTGCAGTTTGTGGTTTAATCAATGTAAAAGAATGGACCGGGGTCCACAGTTCACTAGTGGTGTCTCTCCATAAAGATATCTAACATGTTGGGTAAACAAATTACAGCTGGGCAATTGACAAATAGTGAGCGCATGACAATGCAAATACATGGCATGATGATTACTATGATATTAATTGGGCATTACGACAAAATACATAGACCGTCATCCAACAGCGTCTATGACTAATAATCCACCGCCGGGTTGTCATCCGAGTCCCCGTTGGTATTAAGTTGCAAGCAACGGATAATCGCATTAAGTAAAGTGCGTAATGTAAAGGGAAAATTTTGTTTTTGCCACACTGGTTTTTGCCCATTTTGCTTTTGCCACTCTAAATTTTGACATTTTGCTTTTGCCCTGCCAGTTCGTGGTCACATTTCGTTTTTGCCCTTTGTGGGGCAAAACAAAGTGGAAACGGTGAAATTTTGTTTTGCTTTTGCCCCTACTGTTCATTTTTTTGTTTTGCTTTTGCCACTCAAAATGGCAAAAGCAAAATGTCAAAATTTAGAGTGGCAAAAGCAAAATGGGCAAAAACGAGTGTGGCAAAAACAAAATTTTCCCTAATGTAAACAAACACATATGCCCGTAGACATGGCATCGTTAGGTTATCCCTAGTGGCAACAGCACATCCACAACCTTAGAACTTTCTGTCACTGTCCCAGATTCAATGGAGACATGAACCCACTATCTAGCATAAATACTCCCTCTTGGAGTCACAAGCATCTACTTGGCTAAAGCATCTACTAGCAACGGAGAGCATGCAAGATCATAAATAACATAGGGCATAGATTGATAATCAACTTGACATAATATTCAATATTCATCGGATCCCAGCAAACACAACATGTAGCATTACAATAATATGACCTTGATCATGTAGGGCACTCACAAGATCTAAACATGATGGCACAAATAGGAGAGACAACCATCGAGCTACTGCTATGGACCCGTAGTCCAAGGATGAACTACTCACGCATCACCTCGGAGGCAGGCATGGCGATGTAGAAGCCTCCGGTGACGATTCCCCTCTCCGGCAGGGTGCCGGGAAGAGGTTCTGGACCCTCCCGAGCTAGGTTGATGGCGGCGGCGTCTCTGGAACTTTTCGTGGATAATTGCTCGGGTGTCTAGGGTTATTTTCTCGGGGGGAATAAGTAGGCGAAAGGGCGACGGCTGGCGAGCCCCGTGGGGCCCACACCGTATGAGGGCACGGCCAAGGGGGCACCCGCGCCCTCATGGTGTGGGGCCCCTGTGGCTCCTCTCCGTTGCTTCTTTGCTCCTTCTGGTGCCTTCTGGGAAAATAGGGATGTCCGTGAAGTTTCGTCCAATTCCGAGAATATTTCCAGACTAGCTTTTCTGGAACACAAAAACAGCAGAAAACAGGAACTGGCACTTCGGCATCTTGTTAATAGGGTAGTCCCGGAAAATGTATAAAAGTGACATAAAGTAGATGCAAAACATGTAGTAATTGGTATAAAACAAGCATGGAACATCAAAAATTATAGATACGTTGGAGACGTATCAGCGGTGCAGTGGTCGGGGATGAGCAGGGCCGGAGGATCTCGCGGCGGCGACACCAGAAGAGCTGGACGGCGGGGACGCGGTGGTCGAGGCGGGGTGGCGCTCGTGAGCGAGGGAGTAGGGACACCGACGTACATCGTGGTTACACATCTAACGCGCGGCGCACGGCCTCTCTTGCCCTGCAGCGTCGGCCGACGCGGCTCTATCGACTCCTACGAGGTAGAGCAGCGCTAGACACAGCAGCAAACGCGAGGCACGGCGACATGTCCTCGACTCTAAAACAGAGACGCACGAGATCGTGGTGGCATGGCTTCGACCTCTCGACAAGGAGGCAGCCCCGACGACGCACACGGCGGCTGCGGTCGTGGCCTCGACCTCCCAGCATGGAGGCAGCCCCGACGACGCCCGTGGCTGCAGTGGACGGGCCCTCCCGGCCGACGACAACGGGGTTGCAAAATTCCCCATTGAGCTGCAAAATTCCCCATTGAGGGAACTTCTTTCCTCTCCCGTAGCTTCTTCTCCCCTCCTTGAGAGTCAGCCGTCCCCTGCCAGTTCCGGCCGCTCTCGCCGCCGGCGCTCGCGCTGGTTGGTGTAGAGATGCTCTAGGGTGCCGGCCCGCCGTCTATAGAAGTAGTATTAGGTTTATGTTGCTGTTGCTGTTGTTTACCCTTGTGGTGATTGGCTGTATGCTGTCTCCTCTTTCCTATGGGGGCTTCGTGCTCGGGCGCGGCGCGGCGTCAAGCATGCCTCTGACGAGCTCTCCGTCAAGCCTTCGAGGTGGAGGACTGGCGGCGGTGGCAGATCTGAGGCGGCCCTCTTCAATAAGCGTGCTGGCGGATTTGGTGTGCGGGAGTTGGGGTGGTTTGAATTTTTTCCGTTCTGCAGAGGTTGCAGAAGGACGAAGCGCGGCCTCCCAAGCTTCTGCTGCGCGGATCCGTGACGGGGTGATGAAGCTGCGACATCTCCCAGGAGCTATCCAGCAGCGGACCTGTGCCGACGGCGACGTGCCCGTCTTGCCGCTGCTTCTACAGGTCGGAAGGCGACCCTCCTCAGCCATCGATTGGCTACACTTCCTCCGGGCCAGAGGCCGATGTGGAGGATCTTTCAGCTCCGTCCAGGGATCCCATGGTGCTGCAGAACCAAGTGGTTCGTCCCCGGTGTCTAAGCGCTACTCTAGCCGACGAGCTCGTCGGAATTGCGGTGGAGAAGAGCCCATGGATCTGATTGCTTTTCATATCTTGTTTCTGGGGTTCTTGCTGAAAGAGTGTCGGTCCAGTTTGAGGTTTCTTTTTCTGTGCTGGACTGTGATGTAAGTTTGCCACCGTTGAAATATAGCAGCTAGGTCCCTCGGGACCTACCCCTTGTACAAACAAAAAAAAAATCCCCATTGAGAATTCGTTACCGCACAGGTGGAGCCTTATCTCTTTGCAATTTTGCATCAGGATCCTTCGGTGTTTGGAAATTCCTCTAATAGACCAAGGAGGTGACCTTGGGTCCATGGTTAATCGCAATGTGCGCATTCTTACCTAGCTAAAATATTAAGCAGAGGCTCTTTCGTATGGACAGACAAACAGGAACCAAAAGAGATTGATGCCTAGCTCTGTTGTTTTGTTGAGTCAGATGTCCGCCATGTGATCTGATCATATAATGTTCTAAAATTTTCTCATTTTTTTTTATTGAGAAGCAACACAATAAAATATGCATTTGACATATGCAGCCATCGGAGGCTACTTCAATTATTAAATAAACATGTTGTACCTTTTAAACTGATTTTCATCGGAGGCTCCTTTCTTAGGATGATTTAGTTTCACCGGATGAAGATTTTGAGAACCCAACAATACGTTTTATTTTGTTATTCTTGTTATACTTGCGGCCGTTAAAGCAGGTTTCAGAACAGTGGTTGTAACAAAACATGTTGCTTAGCTATATTACGCGTACACGACTACTAGTGTAATAAAGCTCCCTTTATCGAAAAAAATTATATTGCTATATTTATCTCACTATTGGGCACTGAAAAGAAACGAACTGAAAAAATTAAATCGTTGGTAACCTGGTGCGTGCGGGTATATAACTATGTGCGCAGGAGATCGATGACTGCTGGGCAAACGTGGTGGCCGAGCGGCGACGCCAGCCGGCTGCCTGCCTACCGCGCTCCGTCCAGATGTGTGCTGCCGGCCACCGCCAGCAGCCCTTCCGCTCTGTCCATCGGCACCCCTCTCGCTCAGCCGCTCAGGCCACGCACTGGCCGGCGCCCAGCGAGCTCGGTGCGTATTTGCGCGCCAAGTACAAGCTCGAGCCAGACGCACGCCATTGCTACGCGGAGGAGTTCAGCAATGCTTGCGACTTGTCGTCGGAGATGCCGGTGCTTGAAGGACGCAGGTGGAGTTGGGGCCTGGTCGGGGGTAGAGTTGTTCGTGGCCTTAAATTACAAATATCGGAAGTTTACAACATAGAATTAGCAAAAGAAAAAGGAATACCCATTAAAACAAAGGAAAGAGGGTTACCATGATGAAGCATTGTCTAGCTGGGGCAACCATCGCCTCAAGCAGAATCACATTAGAACAGAGTAATGTCACTGGCGCCATGGAAGCATATCACAACAGGGAGAGCTCGAAGGAATCACTCGCTTGGCTGCTGCCACTGCCCCCTTCTTTCGCAGTCCAGCTACGATTAGTCGATGTTAGCTATAATCTTGCCTTAATTAGGTGTGAGTCTAATTAGGTTACGTGAATTGAAATTAGCTTCCACTAGGAAATGTGCCCGTGCGTTGCATCGGGAGAGAAAAAAATCCACGGCATACTTCTCGTCAGTACAACCATAGTGTGTAGCAGCCAGCTTCCATGACATGCTCTGTTTTTATGTGCGCCACTGTCGCCAATAGAGTCATGCAGGTGCAAAGTGTCCATTTGATCATCCACTCTAATACCGGGAAAGATGAGGTCTTTAGGGGGAGAGGGACGGATAAAAAAACAACTTATATTTTCATTTGCACTGTCATGGAGGCACACAAAGTTCTCATTGGCATGGCGGTGGCGCCATATTAGATGATGGTAGTTGCGATGATAAAGTATGTTCAGAGTTCAGACAGGTACATATTGTTGGCGTGGTTTCTAAAATATCAAATACGAAGAAAAAAATGAATGATACATATTGTTGGATCGATTGCAATATAAGATGGTTCAGTTTATCTAGCTCGGTAGGATTTTCTTATCTGGTTCTAGCGAATAAAGTTTTGGCATACCAAATAGGCCATTTTTTAAATGGCAATAATGCAATGCACATCCTAATGAAGTGATTTCACCTATCAGAAATACACACCAGTCCATCTACACTAACTGATGCATCACAAACAAGTCTTAGTGAAAATTATAACAGAGACAATATAATTCCTTTTCTTTAAGAAACTGAGACAGTACGTGTGTGTTTTGTTGAAACTATGAAAGAGCAGTATTGTCTTTAAAAATATATATCCTACTGAGCAGAAATACCTGCACATGCCGCATGCGTAAGCTGAATCCATATAATTTAAAGCCTAGGCTCGTACATACCTGCACTGAAATCTACCAACAGTTGCTGCACGAACAGGCACCATCCCTCTTGTGATGGAAGCAGTTGGCATCCAGTATGGTCTCCCTCACGTACGCCTTGCCAATCATGTTGATCGCGGCATAGAAGTCGCCGCACCTCCTCGCACACGAATACATGTTGCCATGTTGATATAGCATGACGGTACTGCATGCGTCCGTCCGATCCAATCTCTAGACCATCTCGGTCGCGTTCTGAACGAGCTCCGCGTTATGCCGCGGCAAGCATCGCCCACATCCTGACATCCAGCCTCATCGTGTTCCGGCTGAGCAGGTCATGTCATCGTCGAGCCTCCCGGCTGGGCTAAGGAGTAGGAGGTCGACCATGCGCGCGGAGTGGTCCAGTCCAGGCCACACGCCGTGCTCGGCCTGCATGGACCTGTAGTAATCCGGCCGGCGTCGACAAGGAAGCTCTCCATGAGCGTCGCCATCTGCCCCATGGATACGGAGCGCAAGACGTAAAATAGAGATCTAGATCGAGCGGTATCAGGGTCAGGTGGGAGCAAGAGATGGAATAGGAATCGGAAGTCAATGCAAATCAGCGATGCGTGTCAGCGATGCCTGTTGAGTCCGGCCCATACCAGCGATCAATCGGGGGAAAAGAAACACACGACATATAATCGAAACGTTTTTTTCCACTTATGGGTGGTGGTGGTGGGTAATATTTTTGAGAACACAGGGGTAAAATCGGAAATAAAAATGACGTACCACAAGAAACCTTAATGCTTTTATTATTAGGTATAGATATGTTAGTTCTCTATCTATGGTACTGGCTGATCGTTCGTGAGTCCAAGTACTACTAGGCTGCTTTTGTTAGTTTGTATACTAGCAGGTTTAGCTAAATAGGAAAGTTTACTAGTCGGTTTGGCTGGTGTAGTCCGGGTCGTATAATGAGTTTGTATAGCAGAAGGATTAGGTGGTTTAGGGTCGGTTGCTGTGCATATATATATGCAGGTCCTGTAACACAAGATTGTACCGTGTGATTTGAGAAGCAATAAAGATAAAAGAACGGGCGTGACAAGCACCTTTGGCTATAGTTTTTCGTGTTTGCGTGTTCATCTAGTTTGATCTTGTGGGCAAATCCCAACAGTCGATTAGTCGATTACTAATTTACTAGTGCTAGACTACACTATTCTTTTGGGAACTAAACGGGCGATAAGATAAGAATGGAAGTCGATGCAAATGCGTGGCGCAGCAAGACGTTCAGTGCAACTCGACATTCGATTACTTTTCTTCAGTTGCTCAGTCAGTCGGTCAGTCCAGTCAGCACTTTGCTTCGCCCGCTGCGAACTTGCTGCCGTGGTTGGGTTTCCTTGCTGCAGAGATGGACAAGAGGAACTAGACAGCCCTCATACTGGCTGCAGAGGCAGAAGAGATATGCGCGTATTGATCTAGAGGCTAGGAATCACCGGCGACTGGCTGACTGTGCACATGTAAACTAAGGCTTCTAGCAGGCGTATAGGTAGATATATCAGCGACAAAGTGAACTGCATTTGGCTGACTGTCCATGCCTCTGCATCGCTAATGAATTATGGGGCGCAGCTCCAACGCACAGCAGAGCAGAGCGCGAAACGGAGCAGTATGTTAAGAACTTCAGATAGGTTCAGGAGAGGAACCGTTCTACCGAGTCTCGCAGACCGAAATTGTTTTGCGTCCGACGTTTTCCGTCCGATTCATGTACGATGCATCCATCCAACGCTGCTGGTTGAAAGGCTGCTGCAAAGCAACGGACTGATCAGTCCGTCGGACATACGTTGTACAGAAAAACTTGTTGCCAAGTTCGACTGATTCACGAAAGCAGATTTTCAGCGTGAGCTGTTTGCTTAGGCTTATTTATAGCTTTTTGAAATTTGCCTTATAAGTGCTTCTGACTTTGGATTTTTGCTTTCGACTAGATAATGCTGCATGATAATATAACTCAAAAACTAAAGTTAAACCGCCTCTTTAGCTGCTTTAATGGCTTATAAGACACAATAAAAAAATAAAAATAAGCTAACCAAACATACCCCCAACTTCACTTTATGCTTCCCATTTACGACTGTCTCCAACATTTCTGTTACCCTGTTCCAGTTTCTAGTAAACTAGCATGGCGGCCCTCGCAAATGCGAGGGCATCTTCTATGGTGGACTGAATATTTCATAGAAATAAAGGTATTGTTTTGTGGCTATGACATTATTTCCCATTCACAAAACAATTTCATGAATGCAACTTATCTGTTATCTGGAATTCACTATTTTGCAAATTAAAATTCTCAAATCTGCAACACACTATCATGCTTGCGCTCATTTAGTTTCTTACCTCTAAATTTGAGAACTCCATATAACATGGTACAAAACATGCGGTGGTTTATCCGTGAGGGCCTTCCATGTTAAATGATATCACACCATCTGCAATAGAGTAACTATCAAGATAATTGCAAAGACGGATAATTTTCTACCACTGTAAACACTCCTTAATTATGAATAAGTAAGTTCAATGATTGACAAAGGGGATACTTTTCTATCGTTTAGTAGGCCATGACCCGTATGGCACTTTTTATTTTGGCTTCGGTCGTATCATGTTTGCTTCTCCTATATCAATATAAATGGCAAAACTTTTGCCTCGTTTAAAAAAAATGATTGACAAAGGGGAACATGTTAGATTTCCTCATGAATTTGATTCGGAGCCTCCGAATCGGAGGACTCCACTCCTAAGATTTTTTGTATTAAATGGGCTATTGGGATCATTTGATTTAGACTGTCAAATATTAGTAAAATATATTTGTCTACTGCGTACATTTATGTAAACATAAGTTCAAGAAGGTCCAATAATCTCCTTATAGGTAAACACCACCTCGTTAATTTTTTTACTTTTTATGATAAAATGCCTTGGATCCAAAAATGTCGTAAGCTTTGCACCTAATAGAATATGAAGGTACTACTACAGGTGGTTGAAAAATGTTGAGGTAGTTCCAGTAGGCAAGTCGTTTGACAGAGATGCCGGATAAAGTTGTGATAGAAATTAAAGTCGGGTGGCCTTAGTTCTTCATCTATTCTTTCGAAAACAAAATAAATAAGTCAGGTTCTCAGTGTAATTACTTAATCTGGTACTGCACACTCATTGAACTAAATCAAAGCTAATTAACTGTACTTTAGCTATTTAATTATCGAGTTGCCCATCTACTTAATTTCATTATGAAATCAATACATTTTAAAAAGAAAATAACATCATATTTTTAATTTACTATATATACACTATGTTTCCATGAATTTCTAACACTTTGAGTCACCAACACGTACGTACTTGCCTTTTTCCAAAGTATTACACCTGCGTGTACTCTTTTCATACAAAGGGTGAGGAGCTATAAAAGCTTTTTTATTTGAAATTAAGATTTAAATCCTTGAATATTCTAGAGGTTAGATAATTGCGCGGATCCAATATCCGTAGGTATGATGAACACCTGAACAAATATTATTTACGGCCGTGCATTTATAACTGTGAAATTCACAATCCAAATGTATAGACCTATACATATCCGTAATGTATGGTATTTATTTTATAATCAAATCACAAATTATAGACCTAAAAAAGTAAAAATAGTATATGTCTTAACACATGGTTTGCGTTCAAAGTACATGTTAGACTCCACAATTAAATTAGGTAATCGCACGCTAATTGCCTCTTTCTTTGAAACCATGGATTATGGCGGTGTCTTAGCGGTGGTGTGCAGCCGGTTTGTTCAGAGGTGGCTTGTCCCAGGTAGATAGGTGGAGGTTAGAGTAGTCGTTTTATTTTTACTTTGGTGATTGCGGGATCAACGACTCTCTCGACTGCGGTGTAACTTGGCCCTCGGCCTCTACTTTTATGAAACGATATGTCTTTCCTTGATGTATCCTTAAAAAATCCTAACGGTGAATTACAAATCTAACAGTTAAAATAATTCTGATGATCTGGATAGTTTAGGTTTATATTCCAAATTTTTCAATAGAACATCATCGTTCTTTCAATGAAGAATAAAAACAGTCTAACTTAACAAAACTATCTTTAATATTTTTTAGCTTCGATATTATTTTGGAGGCCAAACTTAAGGAAAATTCTATCAAGAAAATTTCAATCAACTAAGGAACAGATCTAGAAATTTTATGAAACGACCATCGGCTAAAATGTCGATATAGACGACCTCATGAGCGGTCGAGCTAGCTTTCATTAATTTCTCTCAGTTTGGTTAGTAGCTTGACACGCTTATTTTTTCCAGGTTTCCTTTAGGCTGATAAATTTATTTTTCTGTAATGAAGTACATATTTGCATGCACCTAAATTAGTATATATATACCTTATGTGATAGATTATAAAAAACGGCGACCGGGGACTTGGAAAGTGCACGTACATGTTAGACCAGTTTACTAATTTCCATGCACATGCGCACATGCTATTCGTATGGATATTTTTTCCAGGGGCAAGCAAAACCGACCCAGCTTTCCGTGGTTTCAAAAAAAAAAAAAAAAAAATTCCCAGAGAGTTCAACGAAAACATTGACACGTATGAAAACGTGAACTCTTAGAGATATATATCGTGACAAACTGAACTGCAAGGTTACGCAATTAGTTCAAATCCTTACCATTGATTTCAGATCTAACAGTTAAAAATAATTTAGATGATGTGGATTAACCTGGTGTCTCGAAAAACTAACTCATTTTGCTTTTAGTATATAATAGATAATCCAAATAAAATCAACGACACCCGTACATCATGTACATACCATGTCACAAAATTCAGAGTTTAAATTCAATAAGTGGCTCAAGAAACAAAAAAACACACGCAACAATCTATTGTGAATTGTATTAGTCTATGAATTCTTCTGTATGATTTTAATGTTTGACCATGGTTTAAATAATATTTTCTATTAATCTGATATTTTATTTGAATTTTTCTTAAAACCTTACTAGAGATTCGAGAAAGCAATCCGTCCCAACACCTTCTACGCTCTAGAATTTGCTATTTTTCACACCTTAAGGCATAAAGAATCATATAAATTAAAGTTTACCACTTACTTACATCTAAGAGAAGCAACAATCGATTGTGAATACTTCCTCCGTCCTAGTTTGTAGGGCACAATCTCAAAAACAATTTGTCCTACCTCTTAGGCACAATTGTATTTAATTCCCTCTCTATGAGTGGGTGGTTGCCTCTCCCACCAATGCATGCAAGACTTTACCTCCAATCAATTAGCACCTTGGTCTAAGAGATTTGCAAATTGAGCCTTACAAACTAGAACGGAGGGAGTAGTACTAGTCAATGAATTCTTGTATGATTTTAATGTTATATTATGGTTTGAATAATATTCGTTAATCTAATATTCTATTTGAATTTTTCTCAACATCCTACTAGAGATTCGAGAAACCAAATCCGTGCCAACACCTTCTACGCTCTAGAATTTTCTATTTTTGACACCTTAAGACATAAAGAATCATATACATTGTAATCTACTATTTACTTACATCTAAGAGAAGCAACCATACACTCTATCTTGCGATATATTTATTAGACGGTAACTTTAACCTCTTCAAAAAGATGATTAATGATACAAAAAGTAAATATACATTAAGATTCATATGATAATCACATATTGATGTGCACAAGCATGCATTTCGTGTTTTTATTAATAATTAATCTTCAAGGCTCAATTTAATAAAAGGCTTTTTTGAAAAGAAAAAATTACGGGAAAAATGATGACATGTATTATAAAATTGTTAGTTTTACAAATTTTGTTCTGATTTACTCCCTCCGTTCCTAAATATAAGATGTTTTAGATGTTACACATGTTGTCTAGATACATACACAAATGAGTGAACATACACATAAAATGTGTCTAGATACATTTGTGTACATGTGTATGTGGAAAAAGTCTAAAACATCTTATATTTAGAAACGGAGGGAGTACTAAGATTGTGTTTAATACCACAAACATTAGTTTGTACAAAATTAGTATTGTATATTAACTTTTAATAGAAGTGTTGTGTGGTTAAATTATTTTAAGTGTGATAGAAAACTATACTAGTTAAAATGGTACGTCAAGGTAGTGTGTCCTGACTAAATAGGAGTGATCTAGGTTTGATTGATGCCATAGCAGCGGTCACCAGCCTAGGTAGTTGATGTTCTGTCGTTGGTACGGTGAGTAGAATAACCATAAATAGTCTTTTCTAGTTGTTTTAAGTGTGTTTCCTACTTATCGACTCTCGACTCTTTCATATTATTTTCACCTTTGTATAAGTTAAATAGTTCCTTTAAGTTTTCAATCTTGATATGTCTATCATTTTTGTAGGAATTAAATTGTTTTTATGTTCTAATCTAGAATTTTTATTATATAGTTTGTGCCTCTCCTCCCATTACTTCAGATATGATTCATATTCCCTTTTTGTAGTCTAAGAATTAACTTGCCTTCATTATTACTTAATTGGTTTTATGAAGTTGATATCTATATTTCCGTTTGAGCATGTATCACAATCTTGCTCTTTTTTTAAATTACACCTTTTAATTAGTATTTGTTGGTATGTAATTTTTTCCCCGTTTGTCCGATTTTATTCACATCCATATTATTGGGTTGCGGGTAAACTTTAAAATTTTCCGTAACCTTGCCGCCAGGATCTATTCTATGAAGATATGTTGCACCCCATAATGCTAGATCTAGATACTTACAAACACCGTTGCGAAACATCTTGTGTTTGTCGAAGTAGATGTCGGTGAAGCCGGATGAAGAATCTCACGTCCACGCCGGAAGGTGAGATTGTTGCTGGTCCGTCGTCGAGGAACTACTTGCGCAGCCCTGCTCTAACAGTATCCACACGTACGCTGCGTCAATCCGTCGAGCACGTTCGCCTCCTAGAGCTACTAGCACCGACGAAGAGAGACTGCCTTTCGGCGTAGATTTGGTGGTAGATCTAATCAAACTTGATTAGATCTATATGAGACTAGAGAGATCTAATTCTCAACACATGAGATCTACTAGAGAGAGATTAGATCAATGTCTAATTAGAGTGCCGTCTAAATTAGAGCATCGTCTAATTGCACAATATCTAGAGAGAGGAACTTATGCAAGTTCTGGATGTCCTCCTTGTGGGAGGGGGTGGAGTATATAAAGGGGAGCAAGGGGAGGAGGTGCTTGGGAGAGGGGCAAAGCCCTCCCCTTGGTGCGCCGGCCCTAGGGAGGCCGGCTCCCTCCCCTAGTCGGTTTGGGAGGGGAGTCCTTGTCCAACAAGGACTCCCTCCCTTCCCTTTTATCTTTTTGCCTTTTTCCTTTATTCTTTCCTTTTCTAATTCGGACTCTTTTAAATCACCAAATCAAACAAGGAAAGAGAGGGGGAGGAGTTGGTGCGCCGGCCAGGAGGGTGGGGCCCAGCCGGCCGACCCGCACCAGGTGCGGTTCGACCCCTGCGGTCCCCCCTTCTTCCTCCGACACTTCCAACCCTTCATGGCAAACCTCCGAAACTCTTCCGGAGCCAAATATACTCTATAGATAAAATCATCGACTCTATCCACTGATGTCGGAAACACTTCCCGGCATCCCGGAACATCTCATGTTCACCAATACCGGCATCATTTCCCTCTCATGATAACTTCACCAGAACTTCTCCGAATCACTCCGGAGTTGTTCCTGTGACATCAGATGGACTCCGACCACTTCTCATAACCACAAAACTACAACTTTATTCTCTCAATAAAAGATTGACTCACAGCTTAAGTGTGTGACCCGAAAGGTTCGGTAAACACAAAGACATGTCCGGGAACTTACCAGACAATAACCAGCATTGGGACATAGACGGCCGTACTGGCTCCCGTGTGTTCACGAGTGAACGACAGAACCTGTGTGTTACTCATTACGCTAATCCCCTTACGTACACGATACCAATGATATCTCGAGATTGAGACAATGTGCTCTAGTGTGATCAAACCCTTCGATCATAACACATATAATTCTCGTACCAATATTATTCTCTTTTCTCATTCCGTATTTTCATTGTCCTGTGATTAATCACGCTGTGTCTGGCCAGACGATTGGGTGACAATAATAATACTGAGATGGCCTAGAGGATGTATCTCTCCATCGTCTGGAGGATTAAGTGCCATTCTTGAATAATCTCTGTTCTAATACATTATTCTAGTCCACACCCAAAAGTCACCGTTATGTTCCCCAGTTATGGCCAGACGTTAGGTGACAATCAAAGCATGAGTGTCGAATAAGCGGTCACCAGATATTCTCATAGCAAAGGAATACAGATAATGAAAACTAAACATATGATCAATTGCTACCTTCATGGATGACTATTAGTCTCTTAGCAAGATCACACAAAGGGTCGGTTCAGTACCATTATCATTCTGACAATAAACTCCTATAGTTGTGTGGCTTATACAAAGTCCATGATCAGGAAAACATGATCATCAAACAACAAGATAGGCTAATCTTAGAGACAAGACCAGGAACACTTTTACTTGTTCGTATCTCTACACCTGTATTGGAGGTTTTCCTCTTGAACACGTTGTATTTGCTATTTAAGTGGCCAATACAGTTATAGCATAAAGATATAAACATTAATAATAAACTTGGAGATAAATAATAACTAAATTATTATTGTCTCTAGAGCATATCTCCAACACATATTACTACACTAATTAAAATTTGACTAGATGGTAGAAGTAATTTATTATAACGATTTGATATTCTGGAATAAATATACCTTCTATTTATCACTCATTATTGTCAAAGGTGCAATGCTGGCTATGTTAAGATGATTTTTAAGAATTGTCAGAAACCACTCCCATGAACTTACGCAACTCCACCTAAACTAAACCCATGATCCATACAAAAATCCAGTGTGGTCAATTTCAAATGAGAACAAAACACCATCATCTCCTACATTGCACCAATATGCAGGATTATTAACACTACTACATTGCACGATTTAAAAATGTAGAAATGCACAAAAACAAATACAAAGTTTATGGCACTGGCGGCGAGTATGTGGCTATGTGTACATGAGCTAGAAGACGGCGGCGCAGACGTGGTGGCCACTCGACATAGCGCAAGCCAACCCGCCATACTCCGTCCAGATGTGTGCCGACCACCGCCTAGAGAGGTCCGGCATCCCTCCCGCTCAGTCCAGGGCCTAGCTAACGCCCAGGGAGTTCCCATTGTGGCCACGTTCTGGCTGCCGCCCTGGGACAGGGAGCTCACGCCGCTCCGTCTGACACGTATTTACTTGTGTGCCACGTTCGCGCTTGAGGCTGACGACGGTGCTACCGGAAGTAGTTCGACGACGCCGATGACTTCACAGATATGCTGCAGCTCGAAGGACGCAGTGTGGACCGGTGGAGTTGAAGGTAGAGTTGGGGAACGAGAGCGTGCAGGCTTGTCCCGGCACTAGCGACCGGTGGATTGGAGGTTCTTCACCCTACTAGAGATTCGAGAAATTAATTCCATTCCAACACCCTTTGCGCTCTAGAATTTTCTATTTTTTACACCTCAAGACATAGAGAATCATATACGTTAACGTTGTACTTTACTATATACTTACATATAAGAGAAGCAACCATACACTCGATCTAGCGACATATTTATTGTATGAAAATTTGGACCTCTTCACAAAGATGATTAATGATACAAAAAACTTCCAACAAAAAGTAAATATACACTAAGATAAATAGGACAGTCACATATTTATATGCACATGGATGCATTTCGTTTGTTTTTTAGTAACTAATCTTTAGTGCTCAGTTCAATAAAAAGTTTCTTGTGAAGAAATGTATTTACCAAAATTTTGTATTGAGTTACTAGGATTGTGATTAATACCACAAACATTAGGTTGCATAAAAATAATATCCTATCTTAGCATTAAGTAGAAGTGTTGTGGTGTTAATTTATTAGGTGTGATAGAAAACTATCCTTACAATATACAATCCCCCTAGAAATAGAGCTCCATGATTCATCCACGTGTCAACGTTTTATTGGATACATAAGATAAATGTAGAAATCTCCCTAGAAATAGAGCTCTATGGTTCATCCACATGTCAATATTTTATTGGATACATAAGATAAATGTAGAAATAAATAATATTTGTATGTTTAGATGAATACACAACTCTAGGTGGCAACGTTCCATTGGATACATAAGATCATTATAGAAAAAATTATTATTTGTCCGTTTAGATGAATACACAACTTAGTTTTCGATATACGCACAAAATTAAGGTTCTTCCCTTCTCTTAAAGATGTTCAATTGCTGCCCTATTTTAGGACATAACTTTTTCTTAGTCATTTGGGGAAAAACAAATCTTGCGCCATCAGCTATTAAATTTTGCCAAATAACATGAAGTTTGCAAATATAAAATATTTGGACTGATACCATATAAAAGAAAGACAAACACGCCCATGCTAACTGCCAATCAGAAGTTTCATATCTTCCTCACAACTCTCCACCAGTGACTAGTGCCGTCTCTTCCCATCGATTTGGCCTAGAACCCGGCAGTTTCGCCACCACTCTAATCGATTCGGCCGCGAATACACCACCACTGTTTAAAGGTCACCAAGCGCGGCATTGCCAGTCAAATTTTCATGTCACTCTCACGCCTCTCCTCCGGTGACCACCACTAACTCTTCTCTCATCGATTCGGCCTCGATCCGACAGGTCCGCCACAACTCTGAACCGATATGGCCACGAATCGGTGGGGATCGACCTCGAGTGATGTCGTCGCTCTCCTTCGATACGCGAGTCCCATTTGTAGCTCTGACCGATGAGCCACCCGAGCGGCCCTCCTCCCCTCCCCTTCCTCACTGTGCCTCCTCCTTCCCGGTCTGCAAGCACGAGCACGAGCGACACACGGTAGCTCTGCCTCCACCTCGACTAGCCCCGCATCGTACAACTCCTCGCTGTCTACACGCCAGTCGTCAGGCTCGCCTCGTTAAGAGATTAAAAAATATTATACAGTTTATAGGGTAGGTGATAGACCAATATGTGCAATATTTCCTGAAAAGGGTATGAACTTGTGTACCTAATCATGTATGAGACACTAATCTTTAATCAGATCAGCATGTCATGTATTCATAATCGCAATAATACGCTCAGGTGCAGCAAAACGCGCCAACCCCTTATAGTACTATTTAAAATGGCATGACAAGCCAATGTCTCCTAACTAAACATGCATGCTACAGGCTTGATTGATGTCGTAGCATCGGTCGCCAGACTAGGTAGTTGACCTTAAGGAAATTTCGTTGTTACCCTCATCGAGACGAATGGAATAACCCTAAATATAATTCTTTCAATATTGTTTAAGTGTGTTTCCTATTTATCGACTCTCAACTCATTTATATTATTCTCAACTTTGTAAATTTTCAATCTAGATATGTCTATCATTTTTGTAGAAATTAAATTGTTTTAATGTTCTAATATAGATTTGTTTATTTATTAGATAATTTATGCCTCTTCTCCATTACTTCATATGATTTGTATTCCCTTTTTGTAGTATAATAATTTAACTTTCTTGCATTACTACTTAACTGGTTTATAAAGTTGATGTGTACATTTGTGTTTTCAAAAAAACAAAAGAGAGGGAAACACTAGGTAGCTGCTCCAATTCAGAGTGAAGAGCTGGAAGTACTGTCGACGTGCCTATATTTTCCGATTCAGTTTTGGGGAAAACTTGTGCCCGGAGTTTCCTTCGGTCAGTGACTGAGTCCAGCGGGTTCCGGTTGGTTGCTGCTGGCGTGGCTAGGTTTCCTTCCAGCAGGGATGCACCAGCCGCGGACGCTGTCCACCTCCTCCGCAAGATCCAGCTTAACATTCAGCTGGTAGCAGTAGTGTTCAGCGTGTTGATATTCCTGCTCCTACACTCCACGTACAAACACTCAGAATCATCAGTCAGAAAGAAAGAATCTTCAAGATAGAAGAGGAAATAGCATGGAATCCTTCAAGATCGTACTAATCCATGCTCTCACTTATGTACAAATCACCACACTGAGCTCAGGAGAACAAAATCTATGAACGGAAAAAAAATTCACTTTTGTTGCAGCTAACGAATCCCAAAAGTATAAAGAACATTAAGAACTAACTTTCCTCATATAAAAGGATAATGTTGCATGATTTTTAGTATTAGATTCTGTTTAAATATTAACATGTCGTATTAATTTGATTGTTTATTTCTTTTTTTCCTAACACTAGCAAACATTCGAGAAAACTAATCCATGCGGACACCTTCTACACTCAAGAATTTTCCCTTTCTGACAGCCTTAATACTCCGAGAAATATATAAACTACACTTATGTTTTTACTTACATTTAAGGGAGGCGGCCCTGCACTCTACGAACATCTATCAGCATATTTATTAGACAGTAAACTTGAAGCTCTTTACAAATCTGGTTAAGAAAACAAATACTGAAAAGACAACTACAGATAGGATAAGATTCAGATGATAGCCATGCAGCATGCACACATTTTGTGTTCTAGAAAACGAAATTATGAGAAAATATATAGAACAATGATAGATTTATGAGAAATGTGTTTGCAACTGCAAACATATTTCTAGGTTGTATTAAAAATAATTTCATATCGTAACCTATAGAAGCAATGTTATGTGGTTAGTTTATTAAGTGTGATAGAAAACTATATTAGATAAAAACCGAGACATCCCTCTTTCCATATTTTGCAAAAAACTGTGATAGAAGAGATGAGCTTGAGCTGCACCGCATATATTTCAAAGGACCCTATTGCCGAAGCACCGAACTTTTCACCAGAACGGCATTGACTCTCCAACGTTCGCCTCGCCGAGGATCCTCAACACTAGCTCACCTCTTTCTTCGTTGGTGATTCATTATAATAGTCATTTCAGGATGAGCGCCCCCACATGCAGTCTGAATTCTCTTACATCGCGCAAAACTCTAACAAGATGCAGTTGCGACAGCTAGGCAAGGTGGGCCGTTTTGGAGGCAGCACTCCAATCATCTGCAATAGAGGTGCGACCGCCACCGATGCCTTCACCACCGGTTGTCCTGGCGCCGATTGCGGTGATCATCAGCGAGACCATCGATGAGGACTACGGTTTAGAAACCCGAGTTGCTTTATCTAATTTTATGTTTTCTATTATTTAGATCGTATGAAACTTAAGTTTATGTTTAACTTTATATTTATGTGCATATTTGTGTTTATATTCAAGTTCAAGTTCATTTTTGTTTGAAAGTTCTGCCAAAACTGACATGTCCTCCCCAAAATGGGGTCGTAGTTGGTACACCAGACAAACAGTTCGGTGACAAGTGTATCCCTGGAGACTACCAAACAGACAAACAGACGAAAATGGGACAAAACAATCGAGGCGCAACTGGAGTTATCCTTAGTGCACATGCCCGATGATCCCGAGGGCTAGGGGCCGAGACAGGATTTAGGTATAGGGGGCGAGGGATCGCGGGGCCAAAGTAATTAGTGTATGAGCGAGTTATCGGAGTTTTCTTTTTCTTACAAATTAAATATCTTTAGGATTAACATTGCCGATTCAATAGCGGACAAATCACAAACTTTAGAGCCTTAAAGAGTCTTACCACGCCTCATGCTTTCAAAGTTAGCCTTATAGATAAACTGTTGGATTTTCCACTAGCGTTTCTACCAGGCTTGAACCTTGCTGGTTGGCGATGTTTTTTTAAAAAAATGCCCCCTCTGCCCAACGTAATTGTCAAAAATGGCGCCCTTTGAATTTATTTGTCAAAAACAGCCCTGACGGGATGCAGAAAAGCGACACGTGTACTTCGTGCCAACTCAGCCTGCCATAAGTCACCTTCCGCCATAGGTGGCTGATTCATGTGTCGCTGTCTGGGACTTACCGCTAACTGGAGTGACGGAAAGTGACTTCCGGCCAGCTGGGTTGGCAAAACGTACACGTGTCGCTTTTCAACATCCCGCTAGGTTTATTTTTGACAAAAAATTCGAAGGAGCCATTTTTGACAAATACATTGGACAGGGGGCCATTTTTGTAAAAACATCAGCTAGGCTAGCACTTCTACTAGGTTTGGTGCACAAACATCAACAAATATATATGTGGCATACTAATACAAGCGTACCTTGAGATTGAAGTGCTTGATATCAGTTATGACCGGGGGGGGGGGGGGGGGGGGGGGGGCTAGCCCCCTGTCTCCGCCCTGCCGAGGGCTAGCCTATGATGACATGCTCCTGTCGCATGCACATGTACGTTATGGAAATAACTCAACTTGAGATTGAGTCGGCGATATGCGTGTAATAGAATTTGTGACCCCAATATAACCATGGTGCAGGCAGGGCAGACTGGAAAGAGAAGAATCGGTGAGTATGCGGCCCACGTAATTGCCACATATACATAAAAAAAAAAATCATTCCTACAAAACATACAGCATGCAACGCCTCCCGTTGATCACCCTGACCCACCAATTTGCAGAAGGGAGACCAAGACAGATGCTTAGAGTGAAACTTTTCGAAATGGAAGCATAGCCCTATCTTCTGCATCATGATGTTGCACACGGCTTTTCTATTAATAAAAAGCTTAAAATTCATCAAGTATCATATTCAACTTATTACAATCACGGATCATCCAAAGTGACCACATGAATCAGCCACCGAAATAAAGCTCTTAAACAAAAACTTGAAATCTTCTAGTGTGCTGTCAGCCACCCTGGGATAAGATACCCCGAACGAGCGTCATCCGTCGAGTGCATTCGGTATGCATAAATATCCTTTGATCCTCTGGTAGGAAAAGGACCACATGTGGATCAAAATATGTAACTATGTGAACAACATGCAAAAAATGAGCAGCTCCAACCTTGTTAAACACATCATTTCTGTAATTCCAAATAGCCCAAACAAAAACATATGTGCCAATTTAGATTCGAGTTTTAGTTTTCTTATCAACCCGTAAGCTAGTTACCAAACAAACTAGCATCGCTGGTAGGTTGTGATTATTTAATGTAAAATTACTAAGATCCAATATGTCCCGCGAAAAATAGAAAATAAACAAATGTTTAACAGTTTCATCAGACTGTTGATGTTGTCACTCAGTGCGGGCCCAGGATTTCGACGCCGTGTATTCAAATTTTCAAAGGGCACAATATTTTTGACAGTCTAGAGGTTTTGTTTTGGCATATATAATTGATTATAGCAACATATAGTCCACCCCTGTATTATCTATGAATGGAATATATGACACAATAATATGGCATAATATCATAAATTTCTTGAACAGATCATAACTTGAAGTTATTTAAATATATATGTATATCAATTGTTCAAAATATTAGAGAATCAACATCTGAATAAGAGGAGTGGCGATAGGAAAGCTTACAAATTATATGACATTTTTTCTGATGAGCGGATGAGGAGTGGCGATCGCTAAAAGACGCAATCTGCATAGCCGTGAACGGTTTGAAATGAAATTGCGGGCACTAGCACCAAGATTTTTGATATAGTAGAAACCACTAGTACAGATCGGTCAATTTAAGACCCCGCGATCGCAGACGGGAGCAGGCGCCCGTGTGAGTTATCCCCTATCGCTTACCCTTGGAGAATAAAAAAGGCCCAAAGAGCCTTCGATGTCATACGCTTTTGTCTTTTTTAAGCGTGTGCTGCGTATCGCATACGGTCGGGTCATTTTAAACGTGTGCATAGTGCTCACCATCACACACGATTTATTTGCAAAGTCGTGTGAAATCGAACTGCATGTCTATGTCTATACAAAGTTATCTCTATATATAATCTGTGAAGTGCAATTTCAAGCGACAGGTGTTTCAATTCGATCGTAAATGCAATTACGGCCCAGTTAATATTGGCATTTCTTTCTTTCCCGCTTCCTTTTCCCGCCGTTTCGCAGCATTCCCGCCTCCTCGCCGCCCCCGCACTCATGTATAAATCTTGCTCACTAGTAGAAGTGCCACGGCAGTGGCAATGGCTCGCTACAAATCGAAGTCCCCGATGAGCTGCGATACTCCATTAGAGCAAGGAAGCAGCGCTTTCGCGCCCTTCGTGCCTCCACCTCTGCTGCCCTTCCTCCTCCTCTTCGTCCTCATCCGGCGTCCCCTCCTCCCCCTGCTTGTCATTGTCCGTCCCTTACGCGGATACGCCGGTCGACGACGATACTGGTTCGGGGTCGTCATCGTCGGTTGAGTTGGATCCGATGGAGGAGCACATTTTGGTGCAGGAGTCCATCGCGTCGTGGCGGGTAGAAGAATACAGGACGCATCGCATGGTGGAGGCCTCGTTCGAGACTCTGCGCCAAGACCGTTACGCAGGTGGTGCCTCAAGGTGGAGCTCAATATTTGTGGTTCTCCACCACCAAAGCGGCAGAAGGGCGACCTTGCCGAGGCCTCTGGGTCTTGCAAGCCACCTTTCAACGACGCTGACGACGATGAAGTCGATTATTTCACGACGACGAGAACACCGATGAGGATTAGTTGGAGTATTAGATAAATTTTGTATACGTATGTAGGGTTGCAATATTTAAATGGTACCCTCGAAATATTAATGCAATCTCTAGAATTGTGTTGGTAGTATCGCCCACGGATGCAGCTGCTAAAATCGTGTGCAATTATGTGGTATCGCACACGATTGTACCTTTATTAATCATGTGCGATCTATGCCTAACTTCACATACGGTTAGTTAAACTAGACTGTGTGCGATATGTGCCATTTACATTTAAATATGGATTTCTAGCCATTACTGGGCAGCTACCCCAGTTTTAGCCGGTAAGCCCTCCATCCCTCCGTCGTCCGTCCCACCCCTCTCCCAGCACACATAAACTGTTGTCTCCATGGTCTACAAGGTCGAGGAGATCAGCAGCGATACGGACTTGGATGAGGTAAATTTGGACGTAGCTTCTAGCTTGCGTTTGCTTCATGCTCGGGGTAATTTATATTTCCTTCCAATTCGTTCTATTTTTAATGTTCCCAGATGTTGCGACTGCAAAATGCATGCCGACATTAAGCTGTCTGTGGAAGGCAAATGAGCGCACTGTTACAGGATCTGCACACGCTGTCGAGGAGAAGAAGAAAGCAGAAGAAAAAGCGAAGAGGCTCGAAGAGGAGAACATGGAGATGGAGCTGCAACTTGCAGATCTTGTCCATGATAACAAGAGAAAATCTAAAGATGCCAAGTTGAAGTTGAAGAAAATAAGAAAATATGTTCGTGACAAGGAAAATCATCTCCTTTACGCTTTAGCTGCTTTAGTTATCCTAATATCTGTTGTAATTGAACTTTCAGGTTTATCGAGATGCAGGAAATAGAGATCTGTTTAGTTCCAGCTTTTTAGATTCAAGTTCTTCCATATTTAGCAATGGCTAAACTCTTATAATAGGGATCTTATTTTGGTGGCACTGTACAAGAATTTGTGGTTGCGCTCTTTGGCTCATGTTTTTAGCTTTTACTAATATTATAGAAATAAAGACGTAACCAAGAGGGGAGGTGTTGCAGGGCCGAATATGGCCGAATTGCTCTGCCCTTGTCCCTCTTGAGTGTGACCTTGAGGGTGAGTCCACTTATTTAGTCTTTTCTGTATATATGTTCTCAATTTTTCTATGTTCATATTCTAACACTGGGCATTCAACAACAGCTCATTTATCTTACTCCATTTCGGTGGAGTTTATCTTTTAGCTCAAGGCTTTTCGTGCTTCCGCCCAGTGGCGAAGGAGTTCGTGCTGAAACGAGAGTTTCAAGCCGTCTCCCTTTCGCATGAACTTCGTGTGGCTGGAAATTCATCAAGCATGCGGTGTCATGAAGTGGCATCTCTTCTCTAAATAGCAGGGCATTCACAGAGGGGCTTAAGCTCTCTCATGCACGGCCCTTTTGTGCTTTGAAAAGAGTAAGTATAAGTAAATCCATCATTATTTTATATGACTTATTTATCTAACAATAGAACTGACTCGTTTCTTTATACTTGAACACATGAGTCACAATGACATAATGCAGTTCACAAGCTGGTCTCACAAAATTTTCTCCTCCAAATCTTCGCACCTGTGATGTTTTGGTCCACTGCATAAGACACTTTTTTAGTTAAGTGTGTCTTGTACAGTGCGGCCAAATATCACGCTGGTGACGCAAAGAGTATGCTGATGGCTCTAAACAAATTTAAATACTACAACTGCCAATGCAGGGTCTTGGGAAGACAGTGGCCATCACAGAAACAAAGACGTAACCAAGAGTATTCTGTTTGTTGATCATTCTCACTTGTATAACATACTGTCCCAATGTATATGTACGGATGGGTTTTAAAATGTACAATGATTTATGTGATTGCGATTTGACACTGTTTATACCTATGGAATGTTCAATGAATTATTGATTCGGATGTGGTATACTATCAATTGGATGAAATAATGGATGACTGCACCCATTTAATTTTTGGTAAACGTGGGCGATTGGACGACATACACAGACGATTCATTTAGTAAAACCGTGTGCGAAGCTAAAAAGGACACATGACACGAAATCATAAACGTGTGTGATGCAACATAACGCACACGATTCTTGACAATATCGCACACGGTCCAGTTAACGTGCCCGTTTGCGAAGTTCACGTCATCGCACACAGTGTCTATCGTGTGCGATGTGACACCCCTATCGCCCACCCATGGATAGCGACGGGCGCTATACTCGTGTGCGATGGCGAAAGTTGATCCTGTGCGTTCGCCAATCTGTACTAATGAACCCACCCGTGTGAGAATTCTCGAAAACTGCCTCCGATGAAGATCAAACTCGGGTATCTGGGTTTGCCACTGTGCCCACAGACCATTGGGCCATTGCCCTGTCCTCGAGTTTGGCCGACGCTCGTGGAGGAGGGAACCAGGGAGTAGGGCAGCCCGTGTGCACAGTTGGGACGAGTCGTATCTATGACATGCCGCATCGATGCCGGGACTCCGCCGCTGTGCGTCGTCTTCGTCCGTCTAATTCAGTCTAGGGCTCGGCAGCTGGTAAATCAGTAAATCGGGAGGAGGAACCGATGGACAGATGGAGGCAGGAGGTAGGCTTGTGGCCCAAATGTCTCTCGGTGCCGTACTTTTTCATATATTTAATGTACACAAACCCTATATATCACCTTCTGCAAGCTCTAACTACGCCTCGCCTGCAGAGATTTTGATACTGGGCCGGTCCATTATTCTCGCTTAATAGATATAATATTCCGGAAAAGGTTGTGTTGGAGGGGATTCGAACCAGAGATCTCCGGTGTGACGGACAGAGCGCTAGCCAATGGGCTACGCTCGTGCTCGTGTTACGTATTATTCAACATACCTTCTGTAGTTTCCGACTTTTTCGTTTTTCTTTCCTTTTTTTTCTGTTTTTTTTGTTTCCGTTCTTTTCCTCTTTTTTTTCCGTTCTTTGGTTAGGTGAGTTTTATTTTTGATTTTTCTGTTTTCTTTTTTGTTTTATTTCTCTGTTTCCTTTTTCTTTTTCCATTTTTTTGTTTTGTTTTCTTTTCCCGTTTTCTTTTTATGTTTTCTTTTCTGTTTTCTTTTTCTTTTTTCTTTTTTGGTTTTATTGTTTGTTTTCTGTTTTTTTGTTTCACTTTTTTCCTTTTTCCTTTTTATGTTTTAATTTTCCCTTATTTTTGAAATGGTTCATATTTTGGAAAATAATTATTTTTAGAAAATGGTTTCGATTTTCGAAAATGGGTATTTTTTGAAAATGGTTCCTTTTTTAAAATGGTTCCGAACCAATAAATGGTTCCAAACCAAAAAAATGGTTCCGATTTTTGAAAATGGTTCCGAATGAAAAAATGGTTCTTTTTGAAAATGGTTCCGAACCGAAAAAACGGTTCTGATATTTGAAAATGGTTCCGAATGAAAAAATGGTTGGTTTTTTTAAAATGGTTCGATTTTTCAAAAATGGTTCCTTTTTTAAAATGGTTCCGGACCGAAAAAATGGTTCCGAATGAAAAAAATGGTTCCTTTTTTAGAATGGTGCCGAACCAAAAAAATGGTTCCGATTTTCCAAAATGCTTCCAATGAAAAAAATGGTTCCTTTTGAAAATGGTTCCGATTTTTCGAAAATGGTTCCTTTTTGAAATGGTTTTTTTTTAGAATGGTTCCGAAACGGTTTGGATTTTTGAAAATGGTTTCTAATGAAAAAAAGGTTCCTTTTTGAAAATGGTTCCGAATTTTTGAAAATGTTCCTTTTTGAAAATGGTTCCGATTTTTGAAAATGGTTCCGAACCAAAATAAATGGTTCCGAATGAAAAAGATGTTCCGAATCAAAAAAATTGTTTCGAATGAAAAAAATGGTTCCGATTTTTTAAAATGGTTCCTTTTTAAAAATGGTCCGACTTTTGAAATGGTTCCGATTTTTTTTTAAATTGTTTCAGTTTTTTGAAAATGGTTCCGATTTTTTAAAAATTGTTCCTCTTTTTTAAAGCATTCCAGTTTATTTGGTGTAATATTTCGGTAAACTAACAAGAAATCGGAAGGAAAAAAAAGTACGTAACATATATGCTATGCTGGTGTGACGCATACTTAGCGAGGTGGTCCTCGCAAAAAAAACAACATATGCAGACATGTCGTCCATGACGAAGCGAATACTCGCATGGACGCGCGGGAGTGATTTTGCGGCCCGGCCATAGGTGAGACCAGGTCGTGCAGGCGAGTCGTACTTACAGCTCGCAAGGAGCGATAAGAGGGGCTCCCTACATTGTATTCACTAGTTTTTGGTCAATTTTTTTTTGGTATTCAACTGAATACCTTGAATTACCCTTGAATTGAATTGGGCCCGCCCCACTGGTGGGCATGTGCTGCTGGTCTAGAGTCAGCTCGGTTACTGTATTATTAAATTATTACAGACAGACGTGGCCAAAAGCTAAGAGGGAGAAAGGAAAAATAACAAACACACACAACAAACAACAGGATTACTGCTACAGTCTCTGAAAACATGCAGCTAACGGAGGACAAAAACGACCAAGAAGGCACCTCGCTAGAACAAGCCTAGTTTAGGAGCAAAACGACCCGCGCTGGCCATCTTCCATTGTCTAGCTTCTTGTTTGACGAGCTCAATGAGAACATTCGTTGGCTTGGCAACTTTGTCGAAAAAAAAAATTTGTCGAAAACTCGCGGTTATTTCTTTCGCGCCAAACCATCCAAATTATCAATAAGATTTGGGAGTTGAAACTTCTCCTTGCCTTTTCAACAACCGAGCTTCTAGACTTTATTAAATTATTAAGAGCATCTCCATCGTCGCACCCAAAGCCCCCCCCCCCCCCCGCCCCAAAGGCCTTTGGAGCGAGCCGAGCCAAAAACGGCTTCCATTTGAATTTCGTCCGGCGCTACCGGCCCAACCCCGCGCAATGCGGTCGCTTTGGTAGCGCCGGACGAAACAAATCACGCCGTGGGTCCGCTCTGTGAGCATCACACGCCTCGAATTAATTCATCGCCGTCGGCCCCGCAGTTCATTTGCCCACCTCTCTTCGCCGCCATATGGTCGCCGCACCCACCCCCGCCACCGACCGGCGGCGAAGCTCGGCGGACTGAGAAAACCACCCCACGCCTAACACTTCTCGCCGGCCCGTCGCTCCAAAGCTCATCGCCGCGCCTGGAAAATCCGTCGGCGACCTCGCGCGCCCACCTTGCACCGAATGTGTTCGACCAAAGGTAGGCGGCAATTTTTATGTAATTTTTCACCGGCACCGGCGACAGGAAGTTGAGTGGAGTTCCTATTTTCATTCCTACAGATGGACAGCGGCGACGAGTTGATGACGCAGATGATCATGGAAGAGAGGCGGGCATCGACGCCGAAGAGGAGGAGCATTTGGCCATTCTTGCTTGTCTTGCCCAGCTTCAAGCCGATGGGTCCGTCAGTGGCCAACCCGAACGAGGAGGATCACATCCAGGGAAGAGGAAGCCCAAGCAGAGGATGAGGCGGAGGCCATTGCATGCTATACGCCGACTACTTTGCCGACGATCCAAGGTTTGATGCAAAGGGTTTTCGCCGCCGCTTTCAGATGAGGAGAGAGTTGTTCAAGACGTTGGTGCAAAGTGTCCGGGAGCATGACCCTTGGTTCAAGTTGAAGAAAGACGCCGTGGGAATCCAATGCATGATCCACTTCCGTTCAACTTCCACGGTCCTCTGGCCGATGTTGATCATGAAGTGCCAGCAGATTGGACCGACTACATCGCCACACAGATGGAGATAAGAGATGAAGGTGTTCATGAACAAATTCAAAGCGATCTAGTTGAGCATTTGTGGGTGCGCAAAGGATTGGCCACAAATTAGTTGTAAGAATTATTTTATTTCATTGTGGAACTATATTTGTACAACTATTTGTAGAACTTTACTTTTTGATGTTTAAAATTGATTTGGGGCGTCTGTTTGGGACGGCGAGTGGGAGAGGGCGCGTCCAAACGCGCCGTTTCGTCCGGAAGACATCCCAAAGCATTCGCGCCGTTTCGTCCGGAAGACATCCAAAGCGTTCGCACGGGCTCAACCTCCGTGTCATGCATGTCCCCCTTTCTCTTTCTTTCTTTCTCAACCTCCGTGTCATGCATGTTGATGGCTACGAGGCTCAAGTTTGAATGCCGGTTTCTAATCTGAATGAGCACAAGTCTGAATCCAAATACATGGATGCACACACCGCAATTATTGGATCTAATTCTGGTGTCGTCTCGTGCCGGGGTTTCACGCCCCGTTGCATCTGTGACTCATCTCAAGGCTAGAAATCACCGGCGACGGGCTGACTTTGCAACTGTAAGCCAAGGCGGCTAGCAGGCGTATAAATGGGGCCGGCGCAGGGCTCATCGGCTGACCGTCCATGGGGCCGGCGCAGGGCTCTGCAGCTCCAAGGCAGAGCAGAGCGTGAAACAGAGTATTAAGGTTCAGGAGAGGAACCGTTCTGTATTGCTGTTGGCTGCTAAAATGACTGGACCGATCAATCGAATTTCGCAAAACACCCATCGGGGATTGAGTGGCACGTAGCAGCAAGCAGTGACGGGGATAGTATGGTGCTCGCTTATTGTTGGGAGTTTGATTTACGAAAGTAGCTTTTCAGCATGAGGGTCAAAGCACAACTTCTTAGGAAAATCAATAGCACTCGTACATCATGCTCATGCACATACATGACCAATGTTTGGAGTTTAAATTCAGTAAATAGCTCAAGAAACAAAAAAATGATGTTGTAAATAGTACTGTCTTTGAATTCTTTTGTATGAATTTAATGTTAGACTATTGTTAAAAAACATTTTCTATTAATTTTTTATTTGATTTGAATTTTTCGTAACACGCTACCAACGATTCCAGAAAACAAATCAGTGCCAACACTTGTACAGACTAGAATTTTCATGTAACCACTAAGATTCGTATGACAGTCACATATTGATGCGCGCAGGCATGCATTTCGTGTTTTTTGAACAACAAAAACAAAAGTTGGGGGCTCAGTTTAATAGAACGTGCAAAGAACTGTGTTAAAACAACGATTAGTTTTCAAAAAAATGATTTATTTGAAGGTGTTTACTACAACAAACATATTTTTTTATTAAAATAATGTTGTAGCTTAACATTTAGCAGGACGGTCATGTGAGTAACTTTACGTTTGCATCTCCAACAAATTTGCTCATGGACCAGCAGGGGAAACAGTCTGGCCTTCGATTCTCAAAATGCCTGCCGGCTCATCTGGTTCATCCAAACTACACTACCACAGAAAGGGCTATTAGTGGCGCACCAAATTGCAATTCTGTGGCGCACCCCCAGGTTTGCTGGGTGCGCCACAGATTCTCGCCACAAAAATATTTTCTGTGGCGCACCTGGCTTGGTGCGCCACAGAATTCTCACATTTCTGTGCCGCACCTGGCCTGGTGCGCCACAGAATTCTGAAAAAATTCAAAAAATGCAAAAAAAAATTAAAAAAAGTTTCAAAAAAATCAAAATATGAAAATAATATGAAAAATCCTAATTATTTGAATTATTTTCAGATTTTTTGCACTTTTGAACTGATACCTTACCGTTAGGTCACCCATCATCAAATTGCTCCAACCCTAGGACGCTTAACTTCTAAGTTCCACCCACTTCGCCTACCCTTGTGCTACTCAAGTTCTTATTGATATATATATCATACGAATCCTCTTAAGTCTTGTATGTGTATATGTTATGTATGTGTTATAAATCTGTGTTTTTAAATTTCAGATTTTTCAAAAACTTCTAAACTTTCAAAATGAGATTCAAAAGTTCATAAGATCCAAAAAAATTCAAAAAACTTAATTTTTTAAAAAACTTAAAAAATTCAAAAATCCAAAAAATCCAAAAATTTCAACAATCTTCTTTGTTATACATTTCTATTTCTTTTTTTTTTGGACTTTTGAATTTTTGAATTTTTGAATTTTTTTTAATTTTTTTTTGAATTTTTGAATTTTTTTTGATTCTGCAGAAAAAAATCGTCTGTTTGAAATAACTTTTTTTTCTTTTGGAATTTGAGGAATCTGAATTGCTGAACGGGTAAACCCGGGTGAAATTGAACTCCTTTTTTTTCCTAGTTTTTTTTTATATATTAAACGTATTTTTTTCGACGTCGTATGCAAAAGTAATGGCCGTTTTACATTTTTTTCTGGTTTTTCCAAAAAAGGTCAAAATTCATATTTCAAAATTTTATCCTACTAGACACTCAAACCTAACTACATGTCAAAGGATTTATTTATTGAAAATTTTTTATCATTTCTTTTACTTCCTGCAAAATAAAAAGGCGATCCACGGGGGGGGGGGGGGGGGGGGGGGTGGGTGGGGGGGGGGGGGGAGGGATTTGAAAAAAAAAATCTGTGGCGCACAAAGACAGGTGCGCCACAGAATGTCCCCAGATGGACCTTCGCCCAATGATTGCACGTGGGACCACAAAAATTCTGTGGCGCATGGTGTCTCATGCGCCCACAGAAGTCTGGCTCTGTGGCGCATGGGGGGCATGCGCCACAGAATCTGACTTTCTGTGGCGCATGGACAAAAGATGCGCCACAGAAAGTCAAAAATTTCTGTGGCGCACCAGCATCCATGCGCCACAGAAATAATTCTGTGGCGCACCAATTAACGGTGCGCCACAGAGTGCCAACCTCCCTATAGCCCTTTCCGTGGTAGTGCTAGATCCCCTGGCACGGCTTGCCGCGCGTCACCTGCCGTTGACACTGGTTTTCAATTTGCAACATTTACAAATTGGTTCACCCATAATCTTCAGGATAAATAGGTTCTTAATTACAACATTTACAATCATCACATAGATCATTAACCTTAGGTAGAGGGAGCACATAAATACAGTGGTATTTACAAAAGCACACATCAATACATATATACTACCGGTAATGATAGGAGGCAATGATAGCTGATGTAGAGGTAGGGCAGGCATGGATGGCTGATGGAGAGGCATCACATGATCACATGTCGCTGCGCACCACCACCTTTGACAGTAGTAATTGATTGGTAAAATGGTATGATAATCATCAATAATATGACAGGGCAATCAACAACTGATATAATGTTAAACCCATAAAAGTCTTCAAGATAGGTCGGTCTTTCATTACAAACATCTACAACTATCACACAGATGGGTAAACATAGATAGTAGAGGCATGAAGATATCACGCATAATACGATAAGTACATATTAGGCAGATGGAGAGGCACCAACATGACCACAGGTAAAGATAGTCCATACAGCACTGACCATCGATCCAACACATAGAGAAGGTACAAAGATAGCCATAAAGATAATCCATGAATGACCAATGTTCAGATAGATAATACGACCTTGTAGCAATGCATTCTCCATAAAGCTATACAAAGATGTGTCAATCGAAAGCTAGGACTGGCAGAATAGTTACTTTTGACCCCATAGAATCTGTTCCTTGAGCTGATTTGCCCCTATGACCTAAACGTATATATAGTGGTAGTCTATCTTAAAAGAAAGGAATGTTTGCTAGGTTTTAAGAGCATGAAGAGACAAAACATAAATGATTTGGAAACAACATTAAAAAACAAAATTATCCAATGCCAGAGGTAAGGTTTCCTCTCTTCTAAAGTGCTGTCATGATATGTTAAAAATCAATGGAAGAGAGCACAGCTAATTACAGGCAAAGAAATGACCAAACAGAGGAATGTTGTGAAGCGATAGTTTTTGGTGTAACAGAAAGTAGTACAGAATCTACTTTAGAATTGAACATATTCATTGTAAACCAAGAGATGTCACGGGAAGTACAAAATTATTATTTCTTTGAAAAACTATACTATAATCATGTAGTATGATTAGCTAGAAGAAATGGCCCACATGTCATTTAGGTAAAAGAGATTTGGTAGAACTGTTGTTTGAGTTCTGCATAGCCTACATTCCGTTAACTCATGAAATTACTTGTGACAGTAAATAAAAAATATAACTGGATAAAATAAATTGTCCTTTCGCGAAACAATTGCAATGAATAATGCCAACTATACTATATCCACAAGCATAAAAGATAGTAGTTACTAATGGAAACACTATAGTATCTATCTTGCATATAACAATGATACATTTCACAGTATCAGCAACCACATCACCTCTCATTGCAACTCAAGTTTGCTACCTTACAGCTTGTACTACTATTGAAGTGATGTAACAACACACGAAAGAAACAAGAAAAATTGGACGGAAATACCCTCTAATCCAAGATCAATTCATGGTTTATCATGAGGATTGGGAAGTCCAGCAAGACAACTAAGAGGAATGGTACAAACCTATGATGGTAATTTAGACCAGAAAAATTCAGAGATGGAGTGCTGACCTATATGGGAAAATGTGCACAAGAGGATGAAGTGAAAATAGGAACAAAATAGTGTAAAAAAGCTTACAATGCCACAAAATATTGTCTACAATAAAGATAAATGGGCATGTACTTATGTTATGAAACAGAAAATCAAACAATATGGCAAGCGACTAAAAATAATGCAGGGGCAAAAATATCTAAGATTGTTGCATCATGGCATTTAAGGAAAAATAGCTGAAGTGGTTCACCTAAATCATGTTTACCACATATTATACACAACAGACCTTTAATATCCCGTCTTTCCTTTGTGCCATGAATCACACATGCTCCTCACAGCTTCCAGAATATTTGATAATGAATCTAAATAACTCCGGCCCAAGAATTGAAGGACACATGATTATCCTGAAAGGTTTCAGTCATGAGATTAAAATCAATGGCATCTATCACCTGATCGTCTTGCAATGTCTGAAGGGAGAAATATGAAACAACCGGATTACAGTTGCAAACCGCAAAAAAAAACATGGATGTGCATAGACCACTAAATCAAACCGGCATGGCCGTGAAATCAAATTTGGTGCAGCTATGCGTAAATCAAAACATTACCAAAAATGATGCTGACATGATAAAAAAAATTGACACTAAGAACTACTAAATATCTCAAATGTATGCTCTTGTTAATTTAGAAAAGCAACTAAAAACAATAATGTAGTATCGTGCTTGCAGATCGCTGCAGCACAAGGCACACAATTATTAGCTCAAGCTTTTCTGTCCTGCATGCCCTAGATAGAATTCCAGGTAAAAAGAACTGAGAGGACGCCATATCTGAATTCACAATGTACAAGAACGCTATGGGGGGAAATAAAGCATGAATATGGACAAATAAACTACTCAACAAATTTACATACTATATATTTCTAAATTAAATACTCATGCACCAAATTTCTCCACAAATCCGTCTAAACCAAGCATTGTTCTGCCCACATCAAGCCAAGAAAGGTTAGTCACTTGACATCAAATAGGGGGGGAGAGGGAGGTAAAATATAGGCATGCTAATTAGTAAGGACTAATGAGAATCTTTCCCATGTGATATTTATGGCTGAACATACTGCCTTTTTAGGACAACAAAACAGACAAATCTACTGTAACTAAGGACCATCCATGAGCCTATTGTTTCTCAGTAAAATGAGTAAATTGATGCACAGAAGAGCGAACTATTTCCAAACAATAATTACATCATCGTAGAAGGCCCCAGAGTTAGTAAAGTAAGAAGAGATATACCTTGTCTTTCTGCCTTTTATTATGTTAATCCTGCGCACCTCATTCTCAGCAAAAATAACCTGCTACACGATTAAAGAACATATGCTCGTATTAACCTTGGAACTGTGACAGTATGCTCTGCTAAGGTCTATGAAACCTCATGAGTCTGAACTATATAGACTGGCAAAAGGAAATTCATGCGGGGATCTTTAACATGTGTATCATGTAAGAATATCATGCAGGACTGCTGAGGCCTTGCACTGGGACACCCTCCAGCAGAGTATAGAGAGCATACATAGTTTTAACAAAAACTGCACGAGTAAATGTGTTACATACAAAAGCGTATAAGAGAGAAGGAATCTGAAGCAACCACAGAAAGCAAAAGTGATCATGGTCAATTTAGTTAATCATTTAAGTATTCAACCTTCCATCAGTATTTACAGTATCAAACAGACCAATCAAAATATGGTCTAAAACAGAAAAACAAACTTCACAATAAGGCTTTAGATTAAAAACAATTTTCTAATACAGAAACATGACGTTTAGTTATCGTTGTTTCATCAGCCAAATGTAAGTTAAAGAGACTATCCCACATCAATAAACCTCTAGCTTATTTTCAAAGTGATGTTTGCTGACTGAAAAATAGAAATTCCTGTGCACGAAAGGTCTGAACATGGCAGCAATATTAACATGAAGATTATTGGTTCAGTCAATATGGGAGAAACAATTACAAAATGAAGCAAGAAAGACAATCAATATCCAAATAATTTGAGCCACTGCAATCTTTGCAGTTATCCAATTGACAGCTTGGAGCATATGAGCATGTGAGAAGTTCTAGCGAAAATATTGCTGTGACGATAGATGGAAAATCCACCTAATAAAACTACAATTTTATATTGACCAGCAGCATTGGCAGTGGGCACATGAAAACTGACATGTATGGCATGGAGATGCACCTGGGTTATTAAGAGACAGAGAAACCCATGAGTCGGGACCCCATATGGTACAAAAATTCGGATCCAATGCTGAAAATAATGAAACAATCATCTTATTAGCTACAATAAGCCTAATTCACATAAAGCATCTAAAAATTAGTCCTATGACCTGCACGAATATATAGACACATCTAGAACCGATGAATAACATGTCATGATAATCACACAAAACTATTTGTTTCCAAAATTAACTGAACCATAAAGGTAAACCAGAAGAAACAATTACATGTGGATACATGCACTACTCAGTATTAATTTCCACTATGGGCCACTAAAATAAAGCTGCAAAAAATAAACCATACAAAAAGGGACACATATTATCAAAACACAGAAGCCAATTTACTTATGAAACAATAGCCTATAACTCATAATTTTTGGTGTTCAAGTAACTGTCTATCAGTTCTCTAAGCAACAAATAAATAATATAAGGATATACACAGGCGGACTTAGGCACTAATCAGCCATAGTTTGCACTCTGAAGGACCTGCCCCACCATAAATCATAGTCTAGGCATACACCAAAAACGGAAATCATCCGAATCAAGACCAACCTAATTTCTCTAATATAAAAAACATGCAGCTCACACCCTTCGAACCACATAAATTATCTTAATAAAGATCAAACTGATTCTGTATTATAATAAATCACATATAGCTAACAGCTACACTGGCTGCAACATCCACATAGACAAACTCATGAGCACATGAAACTGCAGATCAAACTTTAAGAGTGTATTTTTTCTTCAGATTCTGAACCTTACCAGCAAGGAAACAGATTCCAAATCCAGCAACAGCAGCAATCTTTCGGTAGCAAACTCCCATGATGCAAACGACCTGCAAAAGAAGCAAGAACACACAACCCTGTGTGGTTAAACGAAGAAATCTGAACACCACAAGCTGCAATATCATAGAGTTCAAAAAGAAAAGATAGAAAAACAAAGCAGCGAGCAGAACAAACTTTAGGACAAATAAGAACTAAGAAGTAAACATGAACAAAGAAAAGCAAAGATGAACAGAGCTAAATAACCAAAAGAAAAACAAATAAAAGAAAAAGGAGGCAAAAAGAATAGGTAACAAAGACGAAGAGCAAATATACCAAACACAACAACACGAACCAGGAGAGACCAAAAGGCAAGGCAAAACAGATCACATAAAGAACAAAAAGAGCCATGAGAAAAAGAAAGAGAGAAATCAGAAACAAAGAAAGAAGATCAGATCCAAAACGAAGAAACAAAATAAAAACCAAGAGGAAAAATCTAAGAGTAATCAAAGAGCACCTTAAAATCAAGAACGGGCAAAACGGAAAGAGACAAAAAGAACGAAGAACAGAATAGTAAAGCAAATCTTAAAGAAACAAAAAGCAAGCAGGTAAGAAAAGCCAATACGGGAGAGATCCAAAGCGAGACCAAAAGATTTTGGAAAAGCAAGAAGAAGACTAATCTGATATAGAAGCAAAGTAAAGACGAACAAAAACCTACGACCGAAAAACACAGCAACGACCAATAACCAAGAGAAAACAGAGATAAGGAAGACAAAGCCAACGAATCAGATTCCATGGACGAAAGAAGGCAAAAGAAAAACCAAAGTATCAAACCGCCATGGGTCAACCACGTCATCACCTCAACTGAAACCAGTACTGAAGATCTAGCTCGTGCACTAGTAGAAAAGGGGGCAAACTGACATGGTATGCCTATCGGGTACCCTACCATGAGGGTACCTGGTGCACGTATCGACTGGGCCCAACTATCAATGCCTACATGAAGCCCATGAAGGAAAGCCAAGAAGGATGAGTGACCTCCAAGTTTGGCGGAGACATAGGGTCGGTTTTAGGCTTACCATTATGTAAATCGAGTCGGTACGAACACCCGAGACCCAGCCTATTATTTAAGGACTGGGAGGGCGTCGGACCAGACCACGTACTTTCAGAGCCACCAAAACCCTAGCGAGATCGACATCTCGCCGGGACCTTTGTAACCACCATATTCGCAAAGCAATAACAGACAGGCAGGACGTAGGGGTGTTACCTCCACACGAGGGCCCTGAACCTGGGTAAAATCTTTGCCCTGCTTGTCAGCCGACGTAACTTCCAGTGCTACCACGTTCTCTCCCCCATATTCACAACCAGGGACCTCGACTATGGGTCTTGATGAGTCTACCCCTCGTCAAGTGGCGCCGTCTGTGGGGAAAGAATAGCGCTGGACTCGAAGTTTCGCCGGTTCCATCAGCAAACGGCAACTCGCCGATCATCAGCAAACGGCAACTCGCCGATCGAATCTGCAACGGCAACTCGCCGGCCATGTCAGCAAACAGCAACTCGCCGATCCAGGCGACACACGGCGAATCGCCGATCCACTCGAAAAGCGGCAGCTGCCCGCTTCACCTGCAAAAAGCGCATCAGCTCCTCAGATGAACTTCAGTCCGCACTCCGGATCTTCAGGAGGCGTTTTCCGGTCTGAGTCAGGTTTGGATTTACAAGTTGGAGCATTCAGTTTTTTCGTAAACAATCTTGGCACGCAGGACTTGACAGATCCGCAACAACTGCGCGAGGCGCACCCGAGGCCGTCGACTGAGTTCGCCCCGTCGTCAATTCCTGAAGCCTGCACCAGCAACAACCATGTCGACTGGCGAGATCGACAAGTTCATGATGGCGGAACTCCAAGGCGAGGAGGCTGAATCAGCATACCGCACAAGCAACGTCGACTTGACCTCCCACTCGACGACGTTTCGACTGCGGGATCTCCCTCGACGACTTTTACGAGCCCGCGATCATAACGACAGCAACGTCGACTCGGAGATCTTCACCAACCAACCTCGACTCAGAAATCCATACTGGCTTCGCCAACACCGAGATGAGCATAGGCGATGAGCACGTCGAGAACGAGATTCGCCTAGAAGATCTACTCGATGAGCATACTGGCTCTGACATGAGCCTAGATGACGACGTCGAGTCCATGACTGGAATCGACATGCATACACGTGCCCACGGGTCACGCCCATCAGGTCTACGTGGCCTTCTCCGCAGAATCATCGCAGCCGCAGCTGCCGCAGGCCTACAATACCCATGCACGGTAACCATGCCGGATGGGGTCACAACCTTGACGATCACGGAGGAGATGGCAGCAAAAGCAGATAAAGTCATCAAGGAGTGCACAATGATGCCAGCAAACTCGACTCCGGAGGAGATGCTAACCTACCAGTACTTCAACTGGCAGGAATCTCTTCGACTGAAGAACTACCGGCGACACTCGAAGGCGCAGAAGGCAGGCTAGCCTTTCGAGTGCACGGAGAAAGGAGCAATCCCTCGGATCCACAAGGCAACCAACCCCAAGGCAAGGTCGAGGCTGGCGAGCCTCCCAGAGCATGAAAGAGCACAAATCACCCGCAACCTGTCATTCATGACAGAGGACGCTGACGGAATCCCAGTACCCAAAACAGCTGCGGGTGCGCTATTCTCCGTGGGTGCTTATCTGAAGGCACTGCAACCTCCGGGACGATCCCGCTGCCGCCCTGCATCGCCAACAACTCAAATCGCTAGCCCTAGCAGCAAAGGCTTACAGCCAGAAGACAAAACTCCAGCAAAAGGTCGAGATCGCGACATAGTCGACTCACCGCAGAGCATAATCAGGGGCGCAGCCGCCACTCGGATGAAGGAAGGAGAAGCTCGCGCCGGCACAGGTCAGCAGAAGCAGATCTCGAAGGTCTACAGCAGCGATTCATACTCTGACCGCGAACCAGAGCCATGCGGAGCATTGTGCTTCACTCGACGTATTCGCGAGACGCGGATTCCCAAAGGGTTCAAGCTAACAGTGAACAACCCAAGTACAACGGTCGCCAGGAACCTTCCGGGTGGCTAGAAGATTACAGACTTGCCGTCGCATGCCAGCGCGGCACGAAATCACAGCGATGCAGTACATACGACTTATGCTCGAAGGCACAGCCCGCGACTGGCTCAAGGCGCTCCCTCCATCATCATACGACTCGTGGGACGATTTCCGAGATTTCATCAAAAACTTCGAGCCTCTTTGTGAGCGCCCGAAGACATTCGAAGAGCTAAGAGCATGCAAACAACGATCAGACGAGTTGAGGTCATACATACGAAGGTGGACCGAAATACGCAATTCGGTTGGCGCAATATCAGAAGATAGGGCCATGGACGCCTTCACAGAAGGTCTAGCCAGGAAGGACTTCAGGGAGGCACTTGGCCGCGAAAAGCCAAGCTCTTGGCTCAACTCATAAAGATCGCGACTGAGTGGGCAGACGGAGAGGATTCTGCGCAGATCCCGCGCTTCCCCACCACGCGACAACCACGACAGCGGCAGTCGAAGCCGCAGAGACTCATACAGAGATGATCGCAGGCGCAAACGTCCAAACGTCCTTACGACGACGACAGACCCGAGTTCATGGCGGCTGGGTACACGCAATCCCGTGATGATCAAGACAGAAGCAACCGGCGCTCGGATGATCGACGGGACAGTCGAGACCGCGATCAGCGGAGCGACAAAAGGCAAGAGTGGCGCAAACGCAGCGACGCAAAACCGAGCGGTCATTCGAGAAAAGATGGACGACTGGTGCAGATTCCACCTCTTTAAGGGGACGACGGAAGGCTGATCCAATCACACCCTAAGGAACTGCAGGGAATTCGACCAAATGGCGACTGACTACATGATGCGACTCAAAAGGCACGGCCCTGCACCGCTCAGCCCACGCCTGCACCGTACCCAGCAAAACGCTATGCCTGCTCTCATGGCACCACCAGCCCACCGCAGCAACCACCCACAGCCTGCTCCAGGCGCAAATATCGCAGGTGCCATAACCCGTGCATCGGGTAGAAGATGATCAATATCCACAGCCCCACGGGCAGATGTACATGATACAAAAGGGTCGCCCCTCCAACAGGCAGCAAAAGCTAATCACTCGACAGGTAAACATGGCTGTCATGGCCCCTGCTGTACCTGAGTTTCTGAAGGGATCGGAGACCACCATAAGCTTCAGTCGGGAGGATCATCCCCCAGCTGTAGTTCGACCAGGGCACGCGCTCTGGTACTCGACGCGCAAATGGAGGCTACGCCATGACCAAGGTCTTCATGGATGGAGGCAGCGGCATAAACATCATCTTCGCGGACACGCTCCGCAAAATGAACAGGTCAGTCGAAAACCTCCCAAATCTTCAAATACCTTCCACGGTATCGTTCCAGGCAAAGCAATCAGCCCAGAAGGCACCATACAACTCGACGTTACGTTCGGGGACAAGAGCCACTTCAGGACAGAGTCGATTGAGTTCGAGGTCGTCGACTGGAAATCACAATACCATGCTATTCTTGGCGCCCGACGTTTGCTCGATTCATGGCGGTGCCACACTACGCGTACCTCATGCTGAAGATGCCAGGACCAAAGGGAGTCATCACTGTCCGGAAACTTTCAAAGGTCCGATGCTTGCGACCGCGAGTTCAGCAAAATCTCCGAGATCGGTGGAAGAATCACTCGCCGATGGCGATCCAACGACCGCACACTCCTTCCGGAGCATAAAAAGTTGGCAGTCGACAGATCCTTCAATGCTACAAATGACACAAGGCGCATCAGGTGCACCCGACCGATCCGTCCAAGACAGTCAACGTCTCTTCGAGTCTGCCTATCGCATAGGAAGCGCGCTCGTCGAATTCCTCCGTGAGAACTGGGAAATATTGCATGGTGTCCAGCCGACATGCCAGGTATTCCCAGGGAATTCGCCGAGCACTCTCTCCAATTATTTCCAGATGCAAAGCCAGTCAAGCAAACGATGCGTCGCAATCTGGCCAAAGCGAACCGCAGTCGAATCTGAAGTCGACCGGTTACTCGCAGCAGGATTCATCAGAGAAATCAAGAAATCACAATGGGTGGCCAACCCCGTACTCGTAGAGAAGAAGCATACAGACATCCTTCGGATGTGCGTGGATTTTACAGCACTGAACAAGTGCTGTCCAAAGGATCACTTCCCTCTACCTCGAATCGACCAGATCGTCGACTCCACCGCCGGATGCGCACGACTCTCCTTTCTGGATGCTTACTCAGGTTATCACCAGATAAGGATGAAGCAAGAAGACGAAGAAAAAACGGCGTTCATAACCCCACTCGGGGTCTACTGCTACACAACTATGCCCTTTGGGCTCAAGAACGCTGGTGCAACATACCAGCGCATGATGCAAGACTGCCTCAAAAAGCAAATTGGACGCAACGTCCAAGTCTATGTGGATGACATTGTCATTACCACAAGGGAAGAGCAACACTACTCGACGACTTGAGGGAGACATTCGAAACCTCAAGCGTTTCATATCAAGCTCAATCCAAGAAGTGCACGTTCGGCGTCCAGCCGGGCAGCTCTTGGGGTCTAGTCTCTGCCCGTGGAATCGAAGCAGACCCGGAGAAATACAGGCCATCCTCACAATGCAAAGGCCTTCAAACTTCATGATGTGCAGAAACTAGCAGGTCGAGTGGCAGCGCTCAGTCGATTCATCAGCAAACTGGCGAAAAGGCGCTGCCATTCTATCGACTGATGAAGAAGGCGGACAAGTTCGAGTGGACGCCAGAAGCTGAAGCAGCCTTCACAGATCTCAAGCGGATCCTCACAAGCCCTCCAATCCTCGTCGCACCAAGGAACGGGACCACTATACCTGTATGTCTCGGCTACAAACAGGGTGGTGAGCACCGTGCTGGTAGTCGAACGCATGGAGGAGGGCACTCGCAAAGCATACAACGTCCAGTCTACTACCTGAGCGAGGTTCTCTCCATATCAAACAGCGGTACCCGCACTATCAGAAGCTGGCCTACGCTGTATTCATGTCCTCAAGGAAGTTGACGCACTACTTCACAGAGCACGATCACCGTGATAAGTAACTCAGCAATCGGTGATATCCTCACAAACCCCAATGCAACGGGTCGAGTCGCAAAATGGCTCATCGAGCTGGCACCAAGGGACATCAAGTACGAGCACCCGAAGGCTATCAAAGCACAAGTCCTACCGACTTCACAACCGAGTGGATGAAGCCCAGCTGAGCACCAGATGTGTCCAATTCCTGGACCATGTACTTCGACGGGTCCAAGAAACACGAAGGCGCAGGAGCAGGCGTCATCCTCATATCACCAAAAGGGACAAGCTCGTTATGTTTGCAGATGGGATTCAAACTACCCTCCAAAACGAGGCTGAGTACGAAGCTTGATCCATGGCATGGATGGCAAAAGCACTTGGGTGCACTCGATTGATGATCTACGGCGACTCGAATCTTGTGGTGCAGCAAACAATGAAGGCCTGTGACGCAATCGCGGACAACATGATCGCTTATCGCGACCTGTACAACACACTGGAGGGCAGCTTCGATGGCTGCGAGTTAGGCACATAGGAAGAGAAAGCAACGAAGAAGCAGACATGCTAGCCAACCTTGGCTCACTGGCGCACAAGTTCCACCTGGTGTCTTCCTCGAGCGCATCGAGCACAGGTCCATCAAGGAAACGGCTCCTCCTCCATCGACTACGCCAGCCAAAACAAAGCGCCCAGCACAGAGGACCCTCCAGTCGAGGTGCTCCTCATCGAGCCAACTTGGACTCAACCTTTTCTGGCTTACATACTCCGCGGCGAGCTACCAGATGACATAACCGAGTCCCGCGCGTGACTCGAAGATCAAAAGCATACACCGTCATCAACGGCGAGCTATACAAGCGCAGCATATCAGGTATGTTCCAAAGATGCATCGCATTCGAAGATGGTCAAGCCATACTTCGAGATATTCATGCAGGTACCTGTGGGCATCACGCCAGCAGTCGATCACTCGTAGCCAAAGCCTTTCGAGCAGGGTTTTACTGGCCTACAGCACTCGGACGCGGAGGACATAGTCAAAAGGTGCGTCGGCTGCCAGAAATTCGCAACAAGGCCGCACGCACCCGCATCGGCGTTGAAGACCATACCGCTGGCCTGGCCTTTCGCCCAATGGGGGCTCGATATGGTTGGGCCACTCAAAAAGTCATCGCATGGCGGGCATACTCACCTACTGGTGGCAGTCGACAAGTTCACAAAGTGGATCGAGGCGGTCCCCATCACAAATTCGACTGCTACTACGGCAGTCAACTTCATAAAGAGCATCATCTACCGCTTCGGTGTCCCAAACAGTATCATCACTGATAATGGCCAACTTCACGGCTGAGGAGTTCAAAACTTTCTGCAAAGAGCAAGACATTACGCTCAACTACGCATCCGTGGCACATCCACAATCCAATGGCCAAGTCGAAAAGGCCAATGGACTTGTGACGAGCGGAATCAAAAAGCGCCTCCTGGTGCCACTCAAAAGAGCTGCGGGTGCTTGGGTCGAAGAACTACCATCTGTGCTATGGAGCCTACGCACAACCCCAACACTTCTACGCAGTTCACCCCATTCTTCATGGTCTACGGTGCAGAGGCAATACTGCCATCAGACGTGCGGTTCAACGCACCACGAGTTGAAGCATACAATGAAGACGACGCAGAAGAAGCACTCGAAGATGCAGTCGACTTACTCGATGAAGCGCGAGACACGGCCTTGGCCCGCACAGCTGTTTACCAGCAAGATCTCGCAACTACCACAGCCGTCGACTGCGCACCAGGTCCTTCGTTGTTGGCGACCTGGTTCTTCGACTGAAGCAAAAGAAGGTGCACAAGCTCGCTTCCCCATGGGAAGGCCCCTTCATCATCACTGAGGTCCTTGGTGGAGGCGCATATCGATTGAAGCACGCGAAGACAGGCGAACTCTCTCATAATCCTTGGAACGTTGCGCATCTGCGCCGTTTCTATGCATAAAGTGCTCATCAGTACAATGTAATAGGCGATATGTCGGATGGCTGCAGGTTTCAGACGCGCTCTTTTCCTTACCAGGGTACCTAAGGGGCTGGAAGGTTTTTAATGAGGCGGCCTGCAGTCTAACATTCATAAGTGGAATATAATCAATGTTCCTCCTATTTCTCTGTGTCTACTCGCATAATTCATAACTTAACCGCACCCGATCACTCGGGGGCTGCGTTACCTATCAACGAGCTCTCGCTCTTGCAAAAACATAATACCTTAGCGCACCCGACACTCGGGGGCTGCGTCGCAAGGATCCAATAACATAAAAGCTTGCAGCCGCACTCGAATACTCGGGGGCTGCACGTCATTGTTTCAAAACAACATATTTCATAAACCCCACTCGATCGACTCGGGGGCTGAGCAAATAAAACATGATCAATCATGTACAAAGAGTTACAATTTACACTCGGGGGCTGCCCCTGTAAACAAGTACACTGCAAGCTACTCTAATCCTCAGGCTCGCCTTTTATGGGCAGCTCGGGCCACAAAGCTGTTCGCGAGTGCACTCGATTAGTGTCTCCACAGCTGGATCGAGTCGTCAGATCTCTTTGTTCGAGAACCTCTCCGGCTCGGGTGGCTGCAACACCAACCTTGGTCTTCGACTGCGCACATACGCCATCGCGTTGGCTCCAATCACAGTCTCTGAGTCAGCAACTCGAATGGGAGTTGTTGACGGAAGAGGTTCAGCAAAGCGCGGATTCCTTGTGGTTGCGGCCCGCAGGAAAAAGATCTCGTTCAGGCGAATAAACGCCATCCGGCATAACTCGAGCAATTCTGCACTTCGCCAGGCACGATCCTTCAAGGTGGCAAGAATGCGGGCATGATACCTATCATCCAGAAGTGTTGACTCCCAGTCGTGGGGTCGTCAGTCGCACTATCCAAACGCTCCTCCACGCGAGCCTTCTCCGCCTCGAAGTTGTCAACAAAGCCTGCGAAACAGGCGTATCAGTCAAATCGAAAAGGCTAAGACTATGCAGAAAAGTTTTGTCAACAAGGCAAGACTCGAACTCACAATCGAGTTGCCTGTTCACAAGATCCATTTCCCCAAGCACATAACGCTCGTGTTGGGTGGCCAACGCGGGCCTCAACCTCAGTCGATTCAGCTCGTCTTGAGCGTTCTTCAGCTCCTGCTCCATTTTTACATATTTTGCCTTCATAATTCCATCACCTGACGTCGTTTACCACCTGACTTTGCGATCGGGTGGTGGCGGAGCCTGTGGAACCAGTCGCAGCAGCGGTTTCTCGCGACTGCCCAAAAAGCATAATCACAAACACAAAGTTTGTGTCAAGCAAAACACTCAAATCAAAGCATACAGCTCATCGAGCATAAGACACATTAGCAAAAGACTATTTGCATAAATAAGGTAGCACAGACATAGCGCATACTCGCGCAGTTCAGAAAGTAATTACAAGGCATAAAAAGCAAAAGGGCACGGCTACCCTAACCTCAGTCGATTTCTTCTGCAGACGAGCGGCAGTCTCGGCTGCCGGCGCTACATGGTATTCATAAAAACCTCAGCCAGTCGCGTAGCGGCTCCGCTCACCCCCTTCAGAGACACGGGCTTCCCATCTGGCTTCCGGGAACTCAGACAGAGCAGCCTCGTATCACAGGCTATCCATGACCCATAAGAAGCTTGATGGTGGACTCGGATCCGCGTACCGTGTTGGCGCGAGCGAAATTCGCCATGGTGGACGTCCCAGGGCCAAACACGTCGGCGAAGCCATCCGCAGTCGAGGGCACCACGCCAGTCGGGAACACCACCCCGTACGGCGCCAAGCGTGCTCGTCGATTTAACGAGTGCGTCTTCGCCTGGTCGCAAACGGCGTTTAAGCCCCACGGCCTGTTCCAGCGAAAGGTCGTCACTCGCCATATCTGCAGAGGCTGGGGCGCCAACAGCTTCTGCACAATTCAAAATGGCAAAAGTATTTCATGACTCGACACTACATCATAATGTCAAGAAAAGAGAATACTTACCTCCCATGGCCTGCGCGAGTGCGCGAGCTGGTCAGCATATCCTCGCTCGCGTGCAGCGGCTGAGTTGGCGGCGGCGGCCAGCTCTTTCTTCGATCTTCGCGCTGCGGCGAGTGTATCCTCCAGCTCCTTCTTCTCGCCTGGTTTGCAAACCGCAACATACTCGACAGAGTCAGGCATTGCAAAAAGAAATTCAGCAAACAAAGGCAAAAAGGAGAACTCACGACAGAGCCGCTCTAGCTCGGCGCGATGGTATCCCTCTCCTGCTCCACCTGGACATAAGCCTTGGCGGAATCTGCCAAGGTGTGGTAGAAGGGCTCGAGTACACGAATTCAGCAAAATTTCAACTCTCATAGACCTAAAACTAAACGGGTCAGGCAAAAAGATACTTACGTGGTTCATCCATGGTTCAGAAGCCGCGCTGATGTCCCGACCTCTGGAGCTGTCACCTTGGCTGCTTCAGTGACTGCATCTGTGGCCGTCGGCTGGGTAGCCTCGTTTGCAGTCGGAGCAGCATTTGCGTGCTCCAGGATCGGAACATTTCGACTGGAGGAGTCACAGGCTGATAGTTCTCAGCACTGCGAGTGGCACAAAAAGGAGAGACAAATCAGCACAAATATGCAACAAGCACAACTTCTCATATCATACTCACAAATCACATACCTGTGCTCCTCATCCTCCTCATCTTCGGAGTCGCCAAAAATTGGGCCTCCAAAGGCTGGGGTACCACTCGACTGCAGAGGTGAGTTGAGCTTGTTGAGCACACACGCAAAGGAGGGGCTTGGAAAACAGGTGGTGAGCCTGATTCCTCGTCATCCTCCAAGCCCTGCCCCTTCGCGGGTGAGCTCATAGCAGAAGGCGCCTTCCTGGCCAGTCGACGCCGCTTTGGTGGCGCGGTGTCGACTTCTTGGTCAGCGGTGGCCTTTATCCTCAGATTGGACCTCTTCTGCTGCTTCCTCATCGACCTCCTCACGTGTGAGTGGTGGCAGAAGGGATTGGCGACTGATCCCTTTTCGGGTCCACCACCTGCACCTGAGTTTCTTCAGTCTCATCATTTTCGGCAGAGGGGGCAGAGAAGTGGCGGTCGAGTGGCCCTGCATCACATACATCCAAAAACTGCAAAGTCAGAAGCAAGAATCGAACAAATGCATAGCATACGAGTGACAACTCCTCAAAAATGTAAGCATATCAAAAAGCACACATACCTCAGCAAAGGGTTTTCCAACCCATACGGCTCAATGGGGCAGTCGACATCGCATTTGTCGCCAGTCGACAAGTTGGTGATGTGCCGCACTCGCGTCACCAGCTCGTTCCTTGACAGCTCCTCTGGACTCATTCGGGTGATGTCATCCGCGCCTTCATACTCCCACATAGGGTGCGCTCGAGCACGAATGGGCCATACCCGTCTCTTCACAAAGGTGGCGATCAGGTGGATGCCTGTGACCCTGTCCAGCATCTCGCCGATCGAGTCAGCAAAGGGCTTACTTCCTCCAACTCTTCGACTGAGAGCCGGTGGTCCCATGCATTGGTCCGGGCAAAAGCTGCAGTCGAGTAGGCGGCGACTCCGTCTTGCTCGACGCTTGCGTAGAACCACCCTTTCCTCCAGCCTTGAGCGGAGTCAACGGTCTTCAGGCGGAAATAGCGCGTGTCGCTGCGCACCTGGATGCCGCAGCCGCCCACGGGGTAGGTGCGACCACCTCCTCTGTTGGGTCGCACCATGAAAATTGTCTTCCACAGCGCCCAGCTGGGTGCGACGCCGAGGAAGCACTCGCACAGCGTGATGAAACACGCAATATGCATAACACCGTTAGGGGTGAGATCATGGATCTGCACCCCATAGGCAAAAAGAAGACCACGCACGAAGTCGTGGAGGGGAAGCGAGAAGCCCCTGGAAACAAATTCCGCGAAGCAAACGCGCTCGTTGGCGCGTAGTTCGGGGCATACCTCCTTGGGCGACGGAGCGCGGACGGCGAGCTGCTCCGCGGGTGGCAGATATCCCTGCTCGCGGAGCTTGAGCAAATGGGCGTCCTTGATGGTGGACCTTGCCCAATCGCCGCTGTTCTTCTTCAAGGCAGCGGCGGCAGACGTACCCGCCACGGTCTTCTTGCCCTTGGCCGCGTCGGTCGCGGTGGCGGCGGCAGCACCGCGCTTAGCACCTCCACCTTTCGCCATTGCTACAGTGGGGAGAGTGGAGAGCAAAGAGCTTGGGCGCAGAGGCAATGGAGGGGCAGCGCGAGGAAGGAGACGAGGGGCGGCGCAAGAAGCAAATGGCAAGTAAAAAATTCTGCCAGCGCCGTTCCCCCTATTTACCGCAGATCGCAAAACAATCGCAGCCGTCAACACATCCATACGCTCCGCGCGAAATCTGGCCATACACGTGGCGGCCGCGGAGAGCAACCGTCGCCGGCCACTCCGCCCACTACGCACGAGAATCCAGGAAACCATCATCACGTCCCGTGAAAATCGCGCCAGAACGGTCAAATCAAGTCCACGCGGCGTCATCCCTGGTCAGCTCTGCAGAAACGGGCCCACAAAGTAGGGTCACGTCTTATCAAAGCCTCTCCAAGCACGCCACGCTTGTCAGAGATGGCAGTCGCAAATTGCGTCATTGCTGACGTTATTCATATTGCACAACTGGCATACAAAGTCACTCGACGATATATTCGAGTGATCTCTCACATCAATGTCGATTGATTCTCCGGCAAAGGTCATAGATGCCAGTCGAAATACTTTCGACTGAAACATCATACTCCTATCGGGAGCATATCAAAAATTTCTTTGACTAATGTGTGCAGGATAAAAAGATTTTGAGATTATCCTCCATTACAAGCAATAAAGCACAATCTCGGGGGCTACTCCCATCGGGAGCGCTGTCGCGCACCCGATAGAATTATGGCAAAGTATCAGTCGACAAATTACTCGACTAAGTTCATAAGCAAAATCATACTCGAAACATTCCCGAGTTGATCCGACGATCCTTGGATGCTGCATGCATAGTGCAAAGGTAAGACCCGCCGATCAGTCGAGCTGGGCTAAGGACCGCTCCAGCAGCGTTATCCTTAAATTTTCCGTGTCAGCAGACATGATGAATTATCCCGACGGACGTTGGGTAGATTCAAAAATTATACTGCAGTTCGATTCAGTAAGATCTTAACGGCCGTTTCGAGTATGTTCAGTCTGTTCCAGATTCGAGTCCGGGGACTCGAGCTTGATTGAAAGCTAGTATGGTTTTGCCACAAATGGTAGTTAACTGGCCCCGATCCGTCGTGTGTGCCGGGCCTGCTAGGCTAATATCCCTTGATTAACATAAGTAAAAATTCATAGTCGATGAAACACTCGACATAGCCAACATGTGCTATTTCATACAAACATTTCAAATCATACGACACAAATACAAAAGAACATAACGAGCATGATGTATGAGTTCATGCCCGACTCTTCGAATCAGACAAGTACTCGGGGGCTACTGACATGGGTATGCCTATCGGGTACCCTACCATGAGGGTACCTGGTGCACGTATCGACTGGGCCCAACTATCAAAGCCTACATGAAGCCCATGAAGGAAAGCCCAAGAAGGATGAAGTGACCTCCAAGTTTGGCGGAGACATAGGTCGGTTTTAGGCTTACCATATATGTAAATCGAGTCGGTTACGAACACCCGAGACCCAGCCTATTATTTAAGGACTGGGAGGGCTGTCGGACCAGACCACGTACTTTCAGAGCCACCAAAACCCTAGCGAGATCGACATCTCGCCGGGACCTTTGTAACCACCATATTCGCAAAGCAATAACAGACAGGCAGGACGTAGGGGTGTTACCTCCACACGAGGGCCCGGAACCTGGGTAAAATCTTTGCCCTGCTTGTCAGCCGACGTAACTTCCAGTGCTACCACGTTCTCTCCCCCATATTCACAACCCAGGGACCTCGACTATGGGTCCTGATGAGTCTACCCTCGTCAGCAACGGTGCGCCCGGTTGTACAAAAACCGGTACTAAAGGGGGCATTAGCACCGGTTGCGTTTGTGTGCCAGCAGGGGCTCTGCGTCGAGCACCTTTAGTACCGGTTGTTAAGACCAACGGTACTAAAGATGGACCTTTAGTACCGGTTGCTCTAAACAACCGGTACTTAAGGGGGGCGCACCTGCAGCGCGGTTGGTGGCCCCACGGAAAGCCCTTTAGTACCGGTTGGTAATAACAACCGGTACTAAAGGTTCTCCCTATATTTGCTTCTTCCAGCCCGAGCCAACTCCATTTGAAGCAACTCGACCCAACACTCCATTTTTCCTCTCTCCCAAGCTCAAATTCACCCCTTTTTTCTCCAACAACTTCCAAGATTGGTGGCACCTACATATATAAGGGTTAGCAACTTCATCTTCTCTTCCGACATTTCAAGTTTAGCTCATTTTCGTGCAAGTTTAGCTAGTTTGATTTTTGTAGTGCTTGCAAGGTGTTTGATGAAATGCCTAAGTTAGGGATTTCATTTATTTTATATGCATTTTGATCTCAAATTAAAGTATAATTTGTGGTTTTATATAGTGTCGTCCCGTCCCCTTCCTCACCGCCGTCGATCGCCCGCGCCGCTCCGTCACCGACACTACCTCGGTGAGCCTCTTTTTTAATCTTTTATTTAAAAAAATGTTAGTTATATGATTTAAATGCATAATTATTTCTTGTATAATTTTCTTATGTTTTTTTTATATGTATAGTGTCATGGTTTTGATATCCGTCCCCGTCGGCCCTCATCCGGTCTATGATTCGGATGTGGTATATTTTTATAACTATTTATTTTGTTTCATGGTTATAACAATCATGCCAACCAACTTGACATAGATATATTTCTATTTAGGAGGTAGTTCAACCGGAAATTCCAGCCGACCCTATTGTCGAGTTTTTAGAAAAAGGAAACAACGATTTAAAAGCAAAATTGAAGATAAGTGAAGATCTTCGTCTCCAATGCCTGGAAGAGAAGATGGTATTGGAATTGAAGATTGCCGACATCGTCGATGCTCACGGGGTCAAGCTTGCCGACGTCGTCGCTGCTAACGAGATGAAGATGGATGCAATGCGCGTCAAGCTTAAAAAGATTAGAAAATATGTCATTAGTCAAGAGGCTTGGTATCATTATGCTGTTGGTTCAATAGTTACCTTGGTATCATTATGCTGTTGGTTCAATAGTTACCTTGGTTGCGAAATTATTTCATATTAAAATTAAACTAAGTATAAAAGAAAAATAAACTAGAGCAGAAAAAATTCATATTAAAAGCATTTTTAGAAATTCAAATTATTTCAAACATGCATTTTGTTTCAATTTTGTTTCAATTTTTTGATGATATGGATTTAAATCTATGTCAAATTTACTCAAAAAACAGAAAACATAAGAAAGAAAAAATAAACTAGAGAAAAAAAATTCAAAAGCCCATTAGTACCGGTTGTAAACTACAACCGGTACTAAAGGGGTGGGCTTCGCGCGCAGAATTTGCCGCGGCCCAAAACAGGTCTTTAGTAACGGTTGTAGGGAACAAACGGTACTAAAGGTGTTTTGATGGCAGTTTTAAGTGGGATCGACGGATCGATCCCCAAAATTCACATGTCCCCGCCGCCCGCGACGCCCTTCTCCTCTCTAGCCTGCTCCCCGGCGAAGTCCTGCCCTGCCCCAGCGGCCGCGCCATCGCCGCGTCCTCCGGCACGCGCCCTCCGCCCTGCGCCATCTCCGGCGAAGCGCCCTGCGCACGTCGTCGACGTCGACGCCGCCGCCACCACGCCCTGCTTTCCGGTGAAGCCCGCCCCTGCGCTGCGGCCCGCCTCTGCCCTCCGGCCTGCTCCGACGCCGAGTGCCGTCGCCCCCCGCGCCAGCACCTCCCGCGCAATCGCGCGCCTCCCGCGCCGGCCTCCACCTCCGCCATCGCCGGCCTCCATCTCCTCCTCGGCCGGAGTTAAGGTGAGGTTTTTCTTTCCATTTTTGTTTAGCTTATTATTAGTTTAGCTTATTATTAGTTTCAAAGTTAGCTTATTATTAGTTTATTTTATTATTACTAGCAAATTAGTGTAAGTAAATGTAAGTAAATGTGTTTGAAATTTGAAACTTTTTTTAGTGTAAGTAAATGTGTTTGCAATAAATTTAAATTAGCAAATTAGCAAAGTTAGCAAATTAGATATTAGCTATAAATTTAATTAGCAAATTAGCTAGTAGCAAATTAAGTTAGCAAATTAGTTATAAAAATTGAGATAAGTTAGTGCTTTTATTTAGTAAAGTAAAGTTTAGTGTAGCAAATTTGAAAAACTTAGCAATTTTTAGTGCAAGTAAATGTGTTTGCAATAAATTTAAATTAGCAAATTAGCAAAGTTAGCAAATTAGATAGTAGCTATAAATTTAAATTAGCAAATTAGCTAGTAGCAAATTAAGTTAGCAAATTAGTGTTTTAAAATAACATTACTAAAAATAAGTTTAGAAAATTTCATTACTGTTTAGAAATTTTGGTATAAATATTGCTAAGTCATTTAGATAAGTTTTAAAATAACATTACTAAAAATAACATTGTAAAGTTTGAAATATTGCTATGTTTGAAATGTTGCTAAGTTTGAAAATTTTGCTAAGTCATTTTAGTTGCAATATTGTTATTTTAGTAGATAAGTTATTTTATTAGTGTATAAGAAATTTAAAGTTGTTTGCTATGAATTACAAATTTGCAGTGACATTGAGCTATGGAGGACGACGCCCCCATCATCCGAGACGACGCCCCCTTCATCCGAGACGAGGAGAATGAAGACCGGATGCAAGCAATTATATATGATAAGGCTGGAGGACCCAATTCCGATGGAGAAGATTCCAGCGAAGAAGACGACGAAGATTTTAGCTCGAAATGTTTGAACGACTCCGGTGAGGGACTTGAGTTAGAAAATTTCAGAGATGACGACGACGAAGAAGTGCCGTTAGATAACTCTGTAGAAAACTCCGGCGAGGTATATATTAAGTCTTGTTGATCACTAGCTAGATGCATTAATTGATTTATATTGCACTTATTAACGAAACATTTTTCTTTTAGCCTTCTGGATCTAAGTCAATCCCTAAACGAGGCCCAAACCAAGGGGTAAAGCTACCGGATGGTGCAAAGTTGTCGATCGACGAAGTTAGTATAAAAGGCAAATCGGAGAAACCCGAAGGAATCTACACTAAATATGTAGCTCAATGCGGTGTTCTTGTTAGGGACATGGTCCCGATCACCGTTGCAGAATGGAATCAGCCGAAGAAAGCCAACATTGGCGCAAAATATCTCGAGCAAAGAATTAAAGATACCTTTGGGACTTGATGTTGGCTTCTTTCAGCCTACCGGCAGATCTCCCACAGAAGATGAAGGATAAAGTCAAGGAATGGACTCTTAGCAAGATGGCCCAGCAATTCAACAACTGGAAGAAATCGTTGTGGAAAAATATGCGAAAAAACCTCCAAATTTCACCGGACATCTAGTGAAGATAAAAGATGACTGGGCTGAATTTGTGGCGTATAAGAAATTGGCCGTCGCTGTGGCCCGATCGACCCAAAACAAGTTGAATGCTAAGAAGAAGAAATATCACCATCGTTTGGGCTCAGGTGGCTACAAGACTGCCTTGCCTAAGTGGGAGGCCTATGAAAACGAGCTGCGTCAAAAAGGGATCCGTCCACAGACAGATGACTGGCCCGACAGGTCCAAGTTCTGGTTGTTCGCGCATGGGGCAGTTTTGGACCCAGACACAGGGCTGATTGTTGCACAGGGAAAATGGAAGAAAAGAATTACAAGAGTCATCAAAAAACTAAAAGACGCAATAGCACAAGTCAAGGAGGGAAATATGTTCCCGATAGAGAGGACGACGAGCTTTCACTCGCCCTCGGGAATAAAGAACACGGGGGACGATGTCGAGGCAGAGGAGGCGGTGTTGGTTATCTTGAAGGGTTTCCGGAGGACGCTGCAACTTATAGAAAACATTGCAGAAGTAAGAAGAGGGAGGCGGAGAGGTTTACTGCATTAGAACGCCAGATGCATGATGTGAAGGAGCAACTGGCCTTAATTACCCAGAGCAGGGAATCTCAGCTGCAAGTAGAAGATCCTGCAGTCGATGTCTGCCCATCTCAGCGGAAAAGCAGCGTGGGTTCCACGCAGCTACAAGATCCTGCAGTTGATGAACCGTCGGCGGCTCACTACCCCGTGGATGATATCACGGAGAAGACAAATTGTGAGTTACATGCGCCGTTGAAGAACATTAGTTTTCCGGTGGCGACTGGCTATGCTTTACCACATCAACCTGGAGCAACCTTCCATTTTGGTGATTCCAGCTGGATTTGCTCGTGTCGGGGTCACGAAAGTTATGTCGGGAATGAACTCAATAGAGCTTGACATTCCCGGAGCTGAAGGCGAGAAGACATTGGGAGAAGTCGAACTTGGTATCGTTCTATGGAAGAAGAAATACATCAAGTTTCCAGACTCGGCGCCAAGGCCACCGACTCCTCCGGTTAGAAATTCACCACAGCAAAGTCCACCCTCCTCCCCCGACGATTGGGAGCCCACCGCGAGTCCATCGCCCGCGCCGTCCCGTCAGCCGACTGCTGCGCCCACTAGTAATTTGACAAAGCGGAAGCTGTTCACGGCGTCCCCTGTCAAGAAACGTGCAAAAAAACCCAAGGAAGTCAAGGCTCCTGAGAAGTTAGCTGGCGAGATGACTATGGAGGAATTACAACTGAGCACACAAGGCAAGGCTGCAGCCTTTTTTGAACAGAAAAAAAAGGAAAGACTGGAGGCAAGACTTGACCCCATAAAGGAATTTCTGAAGACTATACCAACTGAGGTAAAAGATCGCACCGTTGACAACCTATATGACCCTCCACCGCCGCCCCTTTCAGACTATGAGCGAGGTATTGACAAGGTACTTTCCTCACAGATGGAGGAAGAAAAAGCGTGCGGGAAAGGAGTTGCCCAGCTCGGAGAACAAGAAGCACAATCGATCGCCCCGCTCATTGTGCCTTCTGAACCTCGGGAAATCGAGCATGGAGAAGTTGTCATTGGCAACACAGGTGTCCCCATAGCGCAGATAGTAATTCAATATCAATTTGAACTCGGGCTGCCTCTGGTCGAAAATCCGAGTGCTCTAACAACACAGTTATATAAATTGCATACCTGGTACATGGCCGCCGCAAAAGAAGGGAGCACATATCTCATGGCTGGAGTTAAGGAACATCACTTTTTCCGAGAATATGCTGTGCAGGTTGAGTTCTCCGAACTTTTTCAGATGTACAATCAACGTGCCCTCGACAAATCTATCATCAGCTGCTATTGTCTGTAAGTAATTTATTCGTGTAATTTAATTATTTATAGTTAAGCTCGTTCATTGCTTGTAATTATCCTCACAACATTCTTTTGTACGCTATTATGCAGAATGAAGATTCGTGAATGCCGAATGGGAGGAATCTGGGACATTGGGTTCATTGACCCGGATAAAGTTCATGAAGTGACCGTAGGAAGTCCTCTGTATGCCGAGGAAACAGAGAACGTTTTGCTAACGTGTTTTAAGCGACAAAGTACGAAAAAGAAAATACTTTTTCCTTACAACTTCGGGTGAGTGTTACTGTCTTGTACACATTCTATTTTGCTTTCCGATATTAAGTGTAATTGATGAGTTCTGAATACCTGCGTATATAAATGTGCGCAGGTACCACTTCATTTTGCTAATCATTAGACTCGAGGAAGGAGAAGTTGAAGTCTGGGACTCATTAAGGAAAGATCAAGATGATTACAAAAGCGTGCGTCTAATGCTCAAGAGGTAATTTCAATCGCACTATATCGTCCTCTTTCGTTCATTTCCGGATATCAAAAGTATAAGTAATAACTCCTCAATTCATTTTCTTTTCCGGGCAGGGTTTGGAAAAAGTTCATCGCGGAAGAACGCGGTGAATGGAAACAGAAGCTGGAGTTCAAGGCTAACAATGTAAGTACTACTACGTATCTAGGTCTGCGTATCTTTCTAATACCATTATCGTTCTCTTGATTATTATTTGATTAAATTATTCTTGTATAGTGGTGTCTGCTACAACCACAGGGGACGGAACTATGTGGATACTACGTTTGCGAGTATATTCACATGAGGGTCAATGAGAGAGTCAATAGTGTAAGAAATCGAGAGGTACGTAAACATCATACACAACTTTTATTTTGCTACCATCAATTGTGTTTAGTTTCGATCATAACTGATTTGATCTCCTTCTTTTAAAGATGTCAAGGAAGCGGAGCCAGCTCCTACCACAAAACCGCGTAAAAGCTATTGCGGAGGAATTGGCGGGATTCATTCTGACGCATGTCCTAGATGAATTCGGTGAATTCCACTATGTCGAAAAATAGACTCCCTCCATGCATGTACTAGCTAGCGGTGATCTCCATTGTAATTATGAGTACTTTATATGTAAAGAGAGTACTTTATATATGTAATGAGTACTTCATATGTGTAGTTAGTACTTTATACGTGATCTCCTCCGAAACCCTGAAAAATGAGCGAAAAGGAAAAAAACAGAAACCCTAAACCCCGAAAAATAAGCGAAAAGAAATAAAACCGAAAACCTAAACCCCCTGAAAAAATAAGCGGGGGGTAAAAAAAGCAAGAACCTTTAGTACCGGTTGGTAATACCAACCGGTACTAAAGGTCCTCAGCTGCGCGCGCACTGGTTCGCCCACGTCGAGGGACTTTAGTACCGGTTGTATATACAAGCGGTACTAAAGCGGTACCCCTTTAGTCCCGACCTTTTAGTACCGGTTGCACAACCGGTACTAAAGGCCATATAAACCGGTACTGATGCCCTGTTCTCTACTAGTGGTGGCCCGCCGGCCGGCCGGAGATGGATCCAATCAACGGACATGTAGAAAAGAAAACGATAAAAGAGCAGCTCAGCACTTGCAGCAAATCAATTGGAAAGATCAATTTCTTGCGCCTCCATCGAACATGCGGATTTCTTCTCCCACCGAGACCCGGTCAAATTGACGACTAATTACTGGAATCAATGGGGGAAAAAGCAGAGTGCGTCCGATCTGGCCGGAGTCGCCGAGGCGGTGGCCGATCTGGATCCACGGCGACGAAAGCCTAGGTTGCTGGAGAGAGCTGAGGAGGCGAAACCGAGACGGGCTTGAGAGAGAAAGAGCAGAAAAGTGAGGCAGAGAGAGCTGCAACCCTCGTCGAAGCCAATAATAGGTCCTCCCGTCCTGTAGAAGTTGTACCCGCTGACCAAGGATGAGGCGACAGCGAGGAGAGCGCACAGACGCTCAGTCCACTTGTGAAGGTGACGTGCTACACAAACGCCTTCACCGTACCTTGAACAAACTACATCGACTGAAATGTGGACCTGCCGAAGGACGGGCCCAGAAGACAGTGACCGAGCCGAGTAGAACATGGGAAGCTCACACCTCTCAGCCCAGAGCAGCAAATGCGAGACGGACACGCGTCCCAGACCCCACAGGTGGCGCGCGACCGCACGCTCCCAAAGTGGCACCGTGGACGCGGCACGCTGTGCCTCTGCTAAATGGGACCGGCGATGTTTGGACCCATCGTCAGCGAAACATGCGGGCAGTAAAAAAAGTAAGCCAGAGAACAGACGGTTGAGATGATGTTGTAACTGCTGGATCCGACGGCTAGAAACTGCTAATCGCTGTGAGCCGCCTGGGGTCACAGCGTTTACCTCTTTTGATGGATAGCTCCTACGAAAGGCGCACTTAAAGCTAATGTTGACGCTGGCTGGGATTCTCTGTCTAAGAATGCTGGCCTCGGTATTATTGTTCATGATCACCTAGGCCAGCCGGTTGTTGCAGAGTGGAAGTTTGTGCCATTCTATAGTGCAGAAGAAGTAGAGGTCCTTGCTTGTCTAGAAGGCTTAAAACACCTGATTGACCTAAGTCGTTGGCCAGCGACAATTGAATCGGACTGTCTCCGAGCCGTGCAGACCATGTCGAGTGAAGGACCGGAGCGATCAGTGATCTGGACCTTGTACAATGAGGCCCGGTAGCTTCTGAGGATTTTTCAAGATATTAAGATTAGCAAGGTGGAAGGCGTGAGCAATGGCGTAGCGCATGCTTTAGTGCAATTAAGCAAAACCGGTGCTAGTGGTTCTTTTGTGGATGCTTAAAAGCAGCAAGCAAGTTTCCGACGCATTCTTTTCCTTGTCAGGGTACCTTAGGGGACTGACAAGGTTTTTAATGAGGCGGCTTCCTGACCTAATATATGGTGGTTTAAATTTCAAAAAAAAAAACTATACGAGTTAAAATTGTATGAAAAATGGTGAACGCTCACTATGCATCTCTTTGCATCCTATATTTCGTAATCATATACCTATGAAATAACGATGAAATTTTGGAACCAACAAAATATTTTAATTTGAATTTTAAATCATTTGTATGTTTTTTGATTTAGCTTTAGTTATTTCGTAACCATATTCTTGATTGTGCTTGCTAGCACATGCTTTATGAGGACTTCTCAAAATACTCCCTCACACTTCATTATGAGAGAGACTTGCTAAGCTCCATCTTCATGTAACCACTTGCACTTCATCTTCTTCTGTTGATATATATTATGGCTTGAAGATAAACATGAATGTTCACGCAATCTTCTTTTCCAAGTCATGTTTGCAATAAGCTCGACTCTAGATGATCATTCTTCATATAAACTCTTGGATATAACCTTGGTCATCATATACTCTTCTAGAGTCCAACACATGAAATCCAATCTATTTCCATGGACAAGATCTATAAGGATATCTCAATGCAAACATTAGTCCATAGAGATTGTCATTAATTACCAAAACCACACATGAGGGCAAATGCACTTGGCAAATTCCAAAGCTAAACCATATGTGGGGGAGTTTGAGGCCACCCGGATGCGTCCGCCACGCCGGCATGTCAACGCGGACCCACGCCTGGGTGGATTCTGGCTACCCTGTGCCCCCCTCTGTTCCCTCTTCTGGCTCCGTCCATCTTCTGACGAAATATTAATCTCTGAATTTTCTCAGAATTTTTGGAGTTGTAGAATCTTGACGGTGCTTTTTCAGCCGATTCCAAGCTCCGGCAATTAAATCCACGATAATCATCAAACATGCAAAATAAGATAAAATAACAAAAGTATTGCATTCTAATATGAAATATATCAATGAATAACAGTAAATTATGATACAAAATAGTGATGCAAAATGGACGTATCAGCCTTCCAACACGCTTCGCAGTAACCTCTTCGACATATGCGCGACAGTCCATGCGCCGGCGTCGCGGTGCTCCCACGCAATGCTCACGCACCGCTCACCTCCCTCGCCGTGCCTCACCACACCGCACACACATAGCCTCGCCTGCATCGCCATCTCACACCGCCTCCCATCTCCAACCTCGCCGTCGCTCGCAATGGCAAACTACCACGAGGCAGCGAGGAAGGCAGCCTCGCTCCCCGGGGCCCTGGCCTTCTACGACAGCCTGGTCCCACCGGGTGCTACTACGTAGAGGGCCGGCGCGACTGGTGGGACAAGATCGGCCACAGGGTGGCCTCCGCCATTCAGGTCGTCCGCCAGCATGCCGCAACGGGGAACCCTACCTCATTGCGGCTGCTGCCACCGGTTCGAGTGGCCCCGCGCGCCACGCTGCAAAGACACCAAGGCCCGCGTGCCACCGCGACGACAATGAGGCCCGTGAACGCCGCAACTGCCGACTGGTGAAGGAGGACCGTCGCTCACCGCCTCGTCATGGAGGAGGTGCGGCGACAACGTCATCCGTGAACGCCGTGGCCACCGCGTGACTGCCTCTTCCTGCGCCGCCCCAGGACGGAACCACTGCCTGTGGAGGTCTTCCCGGCGGGCTACCACGTGTCGTCCCTGCTGCGAACGAGCACAACAGCGCCAGCCCGGGACTCGCCGGGCCTCATGGCAACCATCGCCTCCCCCGCGCAGATGGCGGCCTACTCCTCCTCCGGCAGAGCCTCCACCGGCCGCGCGTGTGCTGCGTCAAGACGGGGCCTCCTCCTCCACCTACGTGCTGCTCAACGACTGAGACGACCTCGAGTAGGCCTAGGGTTAGGGCTAGGAGCCGCGGCTCAAATTTCATTCATCATTTTTGTAATATATAATGAAATATGAATGAAATTGGAACATTTTGATTTAATTTACATTCATCAATTATTTGTTTGTTTTGGGGGTGTCGTCAGTGGCAGCACGCCCATTACATATCTGGCACCCAAACAAACAAAGCTCAATTGGATTGTGCCGGACATGATTTTGAAAGAACACCCACGGGACAAGCTATTGTATCCTAGCGTAATTGGCTCTCCAAAAAGTCCCAACTTGTTCTTGCTTTCTCGAACTGCCTTGCTCTCCCGTTTCCTTTGCCAGGCGTGTCAGACACCAGCCGCAGTTCTTCTAGAATGGCATGACCGGTCGGCCAGGTCAGTCAACTTGTGCGTCCGCGTTTTCTTTCCACCTAACCTGACGCACTATATGCTGCTACACTCGAGTCGCCATCCGCCGTCACAACACGCTTTTACACTTCCCCATCCCAGAAAAAACGCTGCGACGAGACACTACTGTGACCATCACAAAGGATTTCTGGGTATGACTTGTATCAATCCCTCTCAATTGATGTTTTGCTTTTAGATCCATTCGATCCAAGTTTTTTTTAGATCCATTCGATCCAAGTTTTTTTTGCCTTTCAGTTAATTGACTGACGATTTTATAAGTAGAAGATGTTTAATGGAGTTTGGTTAATTTTCGCTTTCTTAATTAAGTAGATGTACTAGTTAAATTTTGCCTCTAATTAGTTGCATAATAATAGTATCCTATTTCATTGCAAATTTCTGGTGCTTCAAGAAATTGCTCTATCAGGGTGTTTGGTTGGGGGGATTTGGAGTTAGAGAATGGGAGTTTAAGGAATGTGGGACGCATAATCCATTAATTAGTTGGTGGGCTTGGGAGTTTAGGAGGGAAGGGGAGGGGGAATTAAGGAGGTCAACTCTCTCTGATTTCTTCCCTGGGGGAGGCAGGTAATTCAGCCAGTATTAGGGAACAGTTTTTTTTTTTTAATTGCTAGATCGAGTCTCGTCAGGTGAATTTCTCCGATTCTGTTTTGCTAGAGCCAGATCTACGTTGACAGAGAAGCCCCCGATTTTCCACTTTGGCGAATCCACTTTGACACAATCTGATTTCTTCCCTGGGGGAGGCAGGTAATTCGCTTTGGCATGAAAATATGCCGTGTTTGAGTCTCCCTCCATAAGCCACTGCACATGTCCCCTTTGCATCCAATAAATTTCCTCCATTTCAAAAGTGTGGGTTATTTTCTGTTCCAACTCATATCTCTGGGCCCATTTCCCTGCATCAATCCCACAAGCATCAGCTTCCTGATCAAGGTCTTCTATTTTCTGCATCAATCTCTCTTTCTCCCTCTTCAGTTCTTTGGTCCAATTTGCTCCCCAACACCTCAGAGATTTCCTCAGCCCTCTCGAGCAAAAATTCCAGCAATCCACTGCAGTACCATCCCCAGAATACTCCTCCAGTAATTTCAGCCATTTGTTACTAACAAAAACTTTAAACTCCGGCTGCATGAACCATTGTTTCTCCAAGTAAAATCTTCTACTTTTCTGTTTAACTCCCTCTCCGAGCGAGTGACCAACGGCGTATGATCAGAGCCCAACCTAGTCTCCAAATTCACCGTAGATAAAAGAAAGAAACCCTCCCAATCAGTAGAAACCAACACCCTATCCAACAAAGACATCGTGGGATTGGCTTGCTTGTTCGTCCACGTATATCTGCCACCCACACTTTTGATCTCCCTCAGTCTGTGAGGCGCAATAAAATCGTTGAAGAAACTCATAAGATGCATATCAAGCCTGTCATTATTTTTATCAATGGCCGATCTAATTAAATTAAAGTCACCAGCAATCATAATGGGGCCATTCGTTCTGCATAATTTGGCATCCAAATCCCTCAAAAACAGCTCCGAAAAAGCATGGTCAGCCGGCCCATAGACGGATCGGGGACGCCTCCACCGCCCCGATGCGTAGGGGAGAAGGGGGTCTGGGTCGGGGATGCGGATAGCTCGGGGGCATCGGTAGGGGAAGTGCTGGAGGCTGTTTATTCCTTCTCTCTCCCCTACATTTGCTATCGGGGATGCTTTAGGGGAGCTGCTGGACTTGCTCTTAGCTGCTAGCAAGTGATTCAGGTAGTGGAAGCAAGGCAGCAGAGCTGGGTCATTATTTCCCACAATGTCATCCTCTTGAAACGTACTGCCCGGCACCACTGCCACCGCCAGATTCTACTGTATCTACTCCTATTTATGCAGGGCGGAACCGCCTTCTGGCAAATTGCACCAGTAGCGACAACATGGTAATTCTCCAGGGAGCCAGAGCGCGAATGGGACGACACATATCGTTTTTCCTTTGCAGCAGATAGGAACAGAGCGCGACATCAAAATCCTGCTCAAATCCAAAAAAAAAAAAAATCATAATCAAAGACATTTGAAAGGGCCAATTACAGTTTAGAGCGGATTTGGGGAGAAAAGCTCAGAAACATGTCCCCAACCACGCTACCCTCCTCATCCAATTAATGCCCTCTCCTTCTTGACCTCCCTTAGGTTCCTCATCCTGATGTGCTGTCTGTCCAGACTCGCCTTCAGGTCGTCGTAGACATCACTAGACAACCAAATAAAGCTCTCCTAAACAGAAAACCGGCCAGCAAGAACGCCAAACAAACCCGTCAGCAGCTCCACGCGACAGTCTTGCAGACAAAGAACGAAGCGTAGTCAAACAACACGGTCAAGAAAATAAGACAAAACAACGAAGAAGAAACAAAATAGGGCCCAACAAAAAAGACCGGCCACTAATGACCGGCGACCCGCCAAAGACATGAGCGAAGGCGACCACCGGCGAGCCCTCCCCGCCGAGCCAACGGAAGGACAGCACCGCGCAGCGCCACCAGAAAAGCCGCCGGCCCCAAAGAACACCTCCGCGTACCAATCCCCAACAAGCAACAGCACGGAGAAAATTAGGGAAGACCACCCCACCAGCGTAAAAGAAAATCACTGCCAAACCAATCTCTACCCACTGACAAATGGGGTCCATGGACCAGGTGCCACCAAAAAGAAACGGCAGGAACTATTCATCGCACGCAAGCAATCGACAAGCGAACGCGTGGAAAATTAGCCAGCTGCGGAGGACAGCTGCATCACACACGTGAAGAAGGAACATGGGGCCCATAGGCAGAGACACAAAGCAGTAAAGGCCCACAAACAGTCACAATAAAAATGGCAGATGGCCTCAAAAGAGCCACAATCAACCAAACTTACAGCTTGTAGTAATGACTAATAAGCATGGAATTGAATTGCCCAAAATCAATCGTTTTCGATGAAATGTATTAAGAAAACAACAATGTGAGTCATATTCTTCTGATACTACCAGCCAAAGAATGCCAGTCTTATTGCCAGGTTTTTCAACAGTTTGCCTATAGGTCGAGTTGTTTTTGTTGGTAGCTCGGTTTTTTTACCCCTTTGCCCCGGTCTCCACTTGGAAACAAAGACTCCTCCAGGCCGGTCAAGGCGAGAGTGTGAAGCTTTGTATGGTACTAGCTAGCACTACCGAAATCCATGGCCGTTCATTGACTGGGAATGCATGCACCTCACCACAAGTGTTGGATATTTAAATTGGCACACGAGACGAGAGCATGTGCTTCCAGGATGAAAAATAGACTAAGAGCATCTCCACCCGCCAAATAGAGTAAGAGTACTCACCAAATTGACAGGCCGTTTTTTTTATAGCCGCCCTGATAGGCACTTTAATTAAGGCGGAAGAAGTATGATAGAACATAGGACTCACCAAGACTGAGCAGGGGACCGTAATACCAAATTGACAGGCCGTTCGGTTTCCTTGGCATTTGGGCTACTATATACGTACGGTCTCATCTTCACTAGACATACATACATCAATCGTGCGTTGCTAATCCATCATTACACCATTCCCTCGAATACAGCTGGGTAATAAAGAAGATGAGGCTCCTCGGCGCACTCCGCTGTTTGCTCGCACTGCTGTCGTTGCTACCAACGGCAACGGTGCGGGCATCCGGCTTGCAAACAAGGCAACCAGCGGCGAACGGGACCGTCCTTCCCTCGACCGCCACGCTTGCCAGTTGTCCCAAGAGCTGCGGCAACGTAACTTTCGAGTACCCGTTCGGCATAGGTGCGGGCTGCTTCCGGCCTCAAGGGCCAGACTTTGAGCTCATCTGCAACAACCAGAGTGCCTCGCAGGCTCCCAGCCTCTTCCTGCACGACGGGATCACAGAGGTCATCAGTGATATCATCGCCCCGATAGCAGCGGCAAACAAGATTTTGGTGCATCGTTGTCCTATTCCATCCCTTTGAGATCCGGCGTCGATGTATACAACATGTCCTGGACTCTTGGGAGATCTTTCATTGCCTCTGAATTGATACTAAACTTCACCGGTTGCGACTTTGACATGTACGTGCTCGAGCATGGCACGAACAGGACGATCGATCAATGCAGTGTTACATGCCCTGACCAAGATATCACGGACCGGGTGGCTAGGCAAAACTGTAACGGTACAGGATCCTGCACCGCGGTCGTTAGCGACTTCGCTCCTAGCTTCGAGATCAAGTTTGTCGGCCGCCACAAGATTGGAAAGCCAAAGCTCGAAGCACACAGTAACAGAAGCTCCATATGGGATACAATTGATGTAACCACTAATGGCGCCGGTATTTTGTGGTGTATCGTCATTGATCATCCCGTCTCTGCTGGCGGCTGGCAAAACAGGACAGATTACGCATGCCTCAGCAACCATAGCAGTGCGATTAAGTTTGGAGCATACCTCCGCAATTATATTTGTGGGTGCAACGATGGTTACGGAGGCAATCCGTACATCACCGATGGCTGCTCGCGTGACAAAGGTATTTACTCTCAGATAAACATCGTAGTTTTTTTCTTACAGTGTGTATGCACAGCCGAATGTCTTAAATTTTGTTGTTTCAATTTTTTTCTTACATTCTGTAACCACTATTTCTAAGATGCCAAAAATAAAAAATTGGAGTGTTTCCCTTCTTTTGGAAAAAAGATGAAATCAGACACATGAAGACAAACTAAATTGGCAGTTACTTCATAAGGGTACTTTGGCAAATGCAATAATATCATAATTTTATTACTAGGTTCAATAGATGTTAATTAGCAAAAAAAAAAGTTATGGATTATGTTTCACTTTTTAGGACAGCTAGCTATCCAATATATGGTTGGTTTTCTACTATATGACAAATATCTTCCTCTTGAATTGTTGATTCTTTGTGATGCATCACCGCCCTCCTAGCTCTTCTTACCTAAGATACAGTTTCCCTATCCGCGACATACTCCTTTCACAAATAATTCAGACAACTGGTTGTGATGAGATTGTTGAACCATCCGATACTATGTTTCCTTGCATTTTTCAAGATTCTCCGAAAAATACCTTTTTCATCTTTCCAAAAATGCCACGGCAGTGGAATTTCTTGAATCTGCAATAATTGCAGTGGCATATATCTAATTAACCTTAACGTCCATTATACGCCACCAGTGATGCTAATCATAATGCACCGCTGCTTCTTTTACCCAAATCGCAGCATTTTTTTTTTCCAAACTCACAATCATTTACATCTGAAGTAATCCTGCTCCTTTTGGTCTACGAGTAATCTCCACTGTGTCATGGTCTCCTGCGTTTAACTAATCATAGGATTTTTTTACATCAAAATAGAGGAAGATTGTAATGTGGACTGTGTTGAGAGTTGTAAAGGCTATTTAAACGATATTGGATCAGAACTTGCAATCTGAATTTTAACCAAAAAAACTAGGGGTGATCTCGACATATCGCCATGCGTATAACTGCTTCACTAAAAAGAAAATCATTGTTCTCCTAGCTGGTGCAGATAAGCGTTACTATGTCATATCACAACTTAAACAGTTAGTATGAGTATAATTAGCAGTTTGCGTTGTACTTGGTGGGTGCATTAATAGATTCTTTAGGAGTTAATCACTTGACCTCTTGTATTGGGTAAGATTTTATTCATCTTTGTGACGTGATCTTAAGATAGATGCACTGACCGACCCTTTATGAAATCAGGGTATGCTCCATTACAACGAAATACCAAGGAACATAATGTGGTACTAGGTGAGTTCTATAGTACAATCAGTTCTACGTAATGAGCTACATAAGATCATGTGTAGTAATGATAAGCATAATCAATACAGGTATCGCCATTGGGATTAGCATTGGTTTTGGAATTCTACTTTTCATCTTAATTGTAATACTTTTTGCCCGTAAATGGAAAAAAGGCATCCAGAAGCAACTACGAAGAAAGCATTTTCTGCAGAACCAAGGTCTACTTCTAAAACAGTTAATATCATCAGATAAAAATGCGAGTGATAACACCAGGATCTTGTCACTATCAGAGTTGGAAAAGGCAACAAATAACTTTGATACCACCCGTATCGTTGGTCGTGGAGGGCATAGCATGGTTTACAAAGGCATCTTATCTGACCAACGGGTAGTGGCCATAAAAAAGTCAAAAGTCATTAAGAATGTTGAGATTAGTCAGTTCATAAATGAGGTTGCGGCCCTCTCACAGATAAATCACCGAAATATCGTGAAGCTCTTCGGATGTTGTCTTGAGACCGAAGTCCCATTGCTGGTATATGACTTCATCCCTAATGGTTCATTATTTGGAATCCTTCATGCCAGTACCACTAGCGGCTGTGTATTGTCCTGGGAAGATTGCTTGAGAATTGCCGCAGAAGCTGCTGGAGCACTCTATTACCTCCACTCAGCGGCTTCGGTATCGATATTTCATCGTGATGTGAAGTCCGCCAACATACTTTTGGATGGAAATTACATTGCGAAAGTATCAGATTTTGGTGCTTCAAGGCTTCTTCCTATTCACCAAACTCATGTTGTTACAAATATACAAGGCACATTTGGGTATTTGGATCCAGAGTATTACCACACGGGCGTCGTAAATGAGAAGAGTGATGTCTACAGTTTTGGTGTAGTACTTGTCGAGTTGCTGCTCAGAAAGAAACCCATTTTTACAAGTGACTCCGGGATAAAGCAAAACTTGTCCAACTACTTCCTTTGGGAGATGAGGGAGAAACCCTTGCTGAAATAGTAGCTCCTCAAGTTCTGGAGGAAGCAACGGATGAAGAGATTAGTGATGTCGCCAATCTTGCGGAGACTTGCTTGCGGCTACGAGGCGAAGAAAGGCCTACCATGAGACAAGTGGAGACCAAGTTGCAGCATCTACTATCCGAGAGGTTGAGATCATCTCAGGTTGCAGTAGCAAACGAAGACATGCAAACCTTGTTACACTCCCAGCGAAACCAAAACTGCTACCGCTTGGAGCAAGAGTTCATGGCATCAGCGACTCTACCACGCTAGATCACTGGCTTCTGCTATGTATTTGTGGTTTTTTTTGTATGAAGACGGTAAAATGTACACTATATTGTATAGCACCCTATGATAGGCAGTTTGCACTATCCAGAATGTATGTCACAATTTGTTGTACATCCCAATAACTACAGTACTGTACTTGAAATATGCTACTGCTACGCATTGTATTGCTATATTGTATCTCACGATTGGCCACTGTAATTAACCCATTGTATTTGCCCAATGCGCTAGAATAATCTTCGAATTCGCTCAGATCGGTAGCGAATCAGTGCTCGGTACGTCCAACTGTAGAAATTAAATCGTTGCTAACCTGGTACGAGTATGTGGCTATGTGGGCAGGAGCTTGCAGACGGCGCGGCGCAGACGTGGTCAGGCAGGCAGCAGCCAGCCTGCCTTGCTCTGTCCAGATGCGTGCCGGCCACCGTCCAGAGAGCTTCGGCATCCCTCCCGCTCAGGCCACGCTCCGGCCGACGCCCAGGGAGCTCCCGATGTGGCCGCGCTCGGCTGCCGCCCTGGGACCGGGAGCTCTCGCCGCTCCGGCCGACATGTATTTGCACGCCACGTTCGCGCTTGAGGCTGGCACCCGCCGGTACAACGCGGATGTGTTCACGCCGATGACTTCGCGGAGATGCCACTGCTCGAAGGACGCAGGGTGCAGACTTGCCCGGGCGCGGGCACTTGAATCATTCTTCAACCAAGAAAAGGAGGTAGCTAGCGCTCGGATTGGATGTTCTTCAGCTACTGCATGCTGGCCAGTTTCGTGCACGCGATAGATGCAGAGACATGCGCGTGTCTCGTGCCACGCCCCGTTCCGTATTTGACTAATCTCGAGCCTATGAACCACGGCGACTGGCTGACTGTGCACATGTAAGCTAAGGCAACTAGCTGGCGTACAGATAGGAATCATCAGCGACACAGAGAATTGCATTTGGCCGGCGCAGGTTCAGTGAAACAGAGTAGTATGTTCAGATAGGTTCAGCAATGGAACCGTTCTATCGAGTTTCGCAGACAACCATCGCGGATCGAGTGGCACCTACCAGCAACAGCAAGCAATGACAGGAATAGTATGGTGCTACGTATTGTTGGCAAGTTTAATTGATTCACGAAAGTAGATTTTTAGCGTGAGCAGTGCTGTTTGCTTAGTACGTATTATTTATGGCTTTTTAGACATTGACTTATATGCCGAAAAAACACCAAAATAGATGCTTTTGACTTCCCGCTTTTCTTTCGACTAGATAATGTTCCAAGATGGTTTAAACCAAAAACAAAATTTCGACCGTCTCTTTAGGTGCTTTTGTGCCTTATAAGAAAAAGTCCAAAAGCCAAACATAAACCTAACCAAACACACCCGCACAAGTACACCATATTCTTCCCATTTACTTCGGTCTCCAACATTTCCATCACTATGTTCCAGTGTCTGCTATATAATCCAAAGAAAATCAACGGCACTGGTACATCATTTACATACCATGTCACAAAATTTAGAGTTTGAATTCAATAAGTAGCTCAAGAAACAAAAACCTACAAAAATCTATTGTGTATAGTACTAGTTTGTGAATGAGGATTTTAATTCTAGTTTATGGTTTAAATAACATTATCTATTAATTTGATATTTTATATGAATTTTTGCTAACAACCTACTATAGATTGAGGAAGCAAATATGTGCCAACACCATCTACACTCTAGAATTTTCAATATTTATACCTTTAGACATGGAGAATCATATACACTGTGGTTTACTATTTACTTACATCTAAAGGAAGCAACCACACGCTCTATCTAGCGACATATTTATTAGACGGTAAACTTTGAGCTCTTCACAAAGATCATTAAAGATTACAAAACTACCAACAAAAGGTAATTATACACTAAGATTTATATGATGGTCAGATATTAATATGCACAGACATGCATTTCCTGTGCTTAAATAAAAACAGAATCTTGAGGGCCATTCATTGAAATATTTTCTTATGAAGAAATGTGTTTATCAAAACATGTACCAAAACAACATTTGGTTTTGCAAATAAGAATGATTTAGTGGAATTTTGTTTAATAACACAAACATTAGTGCATATAAAACTAATATTGTATCTTAACATTTAGTAGCAGTGCATGGTTATTTTACCCAGTGTGATAGAAAACTATACTTGTTAAAATGGTACAATGAACTAGTGCCTATTCGTTAGACAGTGGTTCAAATAACGCGGTCGCCAGACTAGGTAGTTTGGGACGTGATTGAGCTTGATATCTTTCAGACGTGATTACCAACCTCCTTCCTACATAATCGATTAGATGCATTAAAATATTTATTGAAACTTGCTAGAAGTGTGATTGATTCTGCTTCTAACGAGAAACTGAGACAAAATACAGTTATTCAAATATTTAGCCTTACAGCCTATTCAAATAATTAGCCTTTACCACCACCTGTCACACACCCTATGAATTTTTGAGTTTCCATACTCATTTACTCAATAAATATGTATTCATCACATCTGAACAACAGCTAAACATCTCATGTTCTGGGGCTGACAAAACTGTCACCAGTTAACAAGATGATATTTCTTCACCCTTTTTTTTTGCTAAAACAAACGTTTTATCAAAAAAATCTCTTATATGCATATTAGACTGGGGGACAAAACATGAATAGGTGACATCGGCTAGTTATATCTATAGAAAACATGGTGTGTCTGATGTTAAAAAATAACTAGATCATGTAACTAAGATATGCAACAAATATAATGGTCAAAGGAAGTGCACAAAGTTCCTTTTGATGTTTGTGGACTAGTAGAAACCAAGACATAGGTTTCGACCATTAGTACCGGTTCCCTTAGGAACCGGTACTAGTGGGATCGAATTTCCTATTTTAAATGGATACAGCTCGCGTCCCGGACCTTTAGTCCCGGTTCCATAAACGAACCGGGACTAAAGGTTCACCACACGCTGCCGCAGAGGCCGGGGCCCGCGCGAAAACCTTTAGTCCCGGTTCTAGCCTGGAACCGGGACCAAAGGCCAACCTTTAGTCTCGGTTCTTTGCTAGAACCGGGACTAAAGGTCTCTCCTATAAAATCTTCCTCCCCGAGCCACTGGCTTCATTTCTGCATCTCGGGTTTCATCTCCATTTTCTCTCCATTTCCCTTCCCTAGGTCAAGTTCATCCCCATTTTGTTCATCATTTGTCAAGATTTCACCCCGAGGTTAGCACAGCTTCATCCATTCTTCCGGCGCTCGTTTTGTTGCTTGTTTAGCTCATTTCACATTTCTAGTGCTAGCTAGGTGTTTGATGAAATGTCTAAGTTAGGGATTTGTTTTGTTTTATATGCAATTTGAGCTCAATTAAACTAAATTATGATTTGTAGGTTTTAGTGTCGTCCCGTTCCCGTCCTCACCGCCGTCGATAGCCCGCGCCGTCTTGTCATCTCGGTGAGCCTCTTTTTTATCTTTTATTTTAAAAAAATTACTTGTATGATTTAAATGCATAGTTATTTCCTGTATAATTTTCTTATGTTTTTTTTTATATGTATAGTGTCATGGTTTTGATATCCGTCCCCGTCGGCCCTCGTCCGGTCTATGATTCGGATGTGGTATATTTTTATAACTATTTGTTTCGTTTCGTGTTTGTCACAATCATGCCGACCAACTTGACATAGATATATTTCTATTTAGGAGGTAGTTGAACCGGAAATTCCAGCCGACCCTATTGTCGAGTTTTTAGAAAAAGAAAACAACGATTTAAAAGCAAAATTGAAGATAAGTGAAGATCTTCGTCTCCAATGCCTGGAAGAGAAGATGGTATTGGACTTTAAGATTGCCGACATCGTTGATGCTCACGGGGTCGAGCTTGCCGACGTCGTCGCTGCTAACGAGAGGAAGATGGATGCAATGCGCGTCAAGCTTAAAAAGATTAGAAAATATGCCATTAGTCAGGAGGCTTGGTATCATTATGCTGTTGGTTCAATAATTACCTTAGTTGCGATTCTGATCGCATTTGTTGTTGGATTTAAATTCTTTAGATAATTGTATGTTAGTTTCAATTGATGTATGTTTATGAGAACTGTGTATTAGATTTGGTCACTACTCTACTTTGCTTGATGAACTTGTATTAATTAATTTGGTCACTTATCTATTCATGATCGATGTAGTATATATATATAATGGTTTTTGATATAGTTATATAATGCAGATGAGACGGCAATGGATGTACGGTGACCGACGCTGTCCCGAGTTCATTAATGGCATGCATGAGTTTCTCCGTGTGGCTGAGACAAACAAGCGGACAAATGGTTTTATATGTTGTCCATGCAGTCTTTGTAAGAATATTAAGGATCACCTTGCTCATCAGTTATTCACGGCCACCTGTTGCGGAATGGTTTCATGCTTGGTTATTATTGTTGGACCAAGCACGGAGAAAGAGGGGTTATAATGGAAGACAATGAAGAAGAAGAGGATAATGACAACTATCCTATGTTCGAAGTTGAAGAAGATCCCATAGTTGAAGAAGATCCCATTGTTGAAGAAGATCCCATTGTTGATGAGCCCGACGATGATCTTCGTCGGGCCATTCGTGATGCACAAATGGACTGTGGAAGTGAAAACGAGAGGTTGAAGTTGGAGCGCATGTTAGCTGATCACACCAAATTGCTGTATCCAAATTGCGAAAATGGCCAGAAAAAGTTGGGTAGCACACTGGAATTGCTACAATGGAAGGCAGAGAATGGTACTTCTGACAAGGGATTTGAAAATTTGCTGAAAATATTTAAGAAGATGCTTCCAAAGGATAACGAATTGCCCTCTAGTACGTACGAAGCAAAGAAGGTGGTCTGCCCTCTAGGATTAGAGGTGCAGAAGATACATGCATGCATTAATGACTGCATCCTCTACCGCGGTGAGTACGCAAATTTGAATGCTTGTCCTGTATGCGGTGCATTGCGGTATAAGATTGGGCGAGATGACCCTGGTGATGTTGAGGGCGAGCACGGTTGTCCAAGGAAGAGGGTTCCTGCCAAGGTGATGTGGTATGCTCCTATAATACCACGGTTGAAACGTTTGTTTCAAAACAAAGATCATGCCAAGTTGTTGCGATGGCACAAAGAAGACCGTAAGAAAGACCATCTGGTGAGACACCCCGCTGATGGGTCGCAGTGGAGAAAAATCGACAGAGAGTTCCCGACATTTTCAGATGACGCAAGGAACTTAAGATTTGGTCTAAGTACAGATGGATTTAATCCTTTTGGAGAGCAGAGCTCCAGTCATAGCACTTGGCCTGTGACTCTATGTATCTATAACCTTCCTCCTTGGCTGTGCATGAAGCGGAAGTTCATTATGATGCCAGTGCTCATCCAAGGCCCGAAGCAACCTGGCAACGACATCGATGTGTACCTGAGGCCATTGGTTGAAGAACTTTTACAGTTGTGGCGTGAAGAAGGTGTGCGTGTGTGGGATGAGCACAAACAAGAGGAATTTGACCTACGAGCGCTGTTGTTTGTAACCATCAATGATTGGCCTGCTCTTAGTAACATTTCAGGACAGTCAAACAAGGGATACAATGCATGCACGCACTGTTTAGGTGAGACTGAAAGTATACATTTAGGTAACAAGAATGTGTACCTGGGCCATCGTCGATTTCTTGTAAACAACCATCCCTTGAGAAAGAAAGGCAGACATTTCAAAGGTGAGGCAGATCGTCGGCCGAAGCCTACCCGCCCTTCTGGTTCTGTTATACATGATATGGTCAAGGATTTAAAAGTAATCTTTGGGAAGGGTCCTGGCGGTCTATCTGTTCCGAATGACGCTCTCAACCACGTACCCATGTGGAAGAAGAAATCTATATTTTGGGAGCTGCCCTACTGGATAATGCTAGAGGTTCACTCTGCAATCGACGTGATGCATGTGACAAAAAATCTTTGCTTGAACCTGCTAAACTTCTTGGGCGTGTATGGGAAAAAGTCAAAAGATACACCACAAGCAAGGCAGGCCCATCAACGTACGATGGAACGAGACGGCGCTCATTCAGAGAATCATCAAGGTCCTGCGAGCTACGCTCTTACGAAAGAAGAGAAGAAAATATTTTTTGAATGTCTTAGCAGTATGAAGGTTCCATCTGGCTTCTCGTCGAATATAAAGGGAATAATTAACATGGCAGAGCTAAAATTTCAAAACCTAAAGTCTCATGACTGCCACGTGATTATGACACAATTACTTCCGGTGGCATTGAGGGGGCTTCTACCAGAAAATGTTCGAGTACCCATTGTGAAGCTATGTGCATTCCTCAATGCAATTTCTCAGAAGGTGATCAATCCACTTTCTCTACCAAATTTACAGAAGGATGTGGTCCAATGTCTTGTCAGCTTCGAGTTGGTGTTCCCACCAACCTTCTTCAATATTATGACGCACCTCCTAGTTCACCTAGTCGAAGAGATTTTTGTTCTCGGTCCTGTATTTCTACACAACATGTTCCCCTTTGAGAGGTTCATGGGAGTCTTAAAGAAATACGTTCATAACCGTGCTAGGCCAGAAGGAAGCATCTCCAAGGGCTATGGAACGGAGGAGGTCATTGAGTTTTGTGTTGACTTTATTCCTAATCTAAAGCCGATTGGTGTTCCTCAATCGCGGCATGAGGGGAGACTGCGTGGAAAAGGCACGCTAGGGAAAAAAGCAACACTATGTCAAGATGGGATTTCTTTCACTCGAGCACACTACACAGTTCTACATAATTCCAGCTTGGTGGCTCCGTATATCGTGGAACACAGGAATATTTTACGCTCCAAATACCCAGAGCAACATGAAGATCGTATTGATGGAGAACACATGAAGACTTTCGGCAGTTGGTTACACAGACGTCTCATTAATGACACCAATGTTGGAGAACAGCTATACTTGTTGGCCAAGCAACCATCTTCGACTATATTGACTTTTCAAGGGTACGAGATAAATGGAAATATATTTTACACGGTCGACCAAGATAAAAAGAGCACCAACCAAAACAGTGGTGTCCGCTTTGATGCAACAGACTGCAATGGGCAAAGGAAACATATTATGGTTACATAGAGCAGATATGGGAACTTGACTATGGACCTTCTTTTAAGCTCCCTTTGTTCAAGTGCAAATGGTTCAACCTACAAGGCGGGGTAGAGGTAGACCCACGGTACGGAATGACTACAGTGGATCTCAAGAATCTTGAGTACGAGAACGAACCATTCGTCCTATCCAGTGAAGTGGCTCAGGTTTTCTATGTGAAGGACATGTCTACCCTACCAAAAAAAAGAAAAGATAAGAAAGCGAATACATCATACGATGAGCCAAAGCGCCACATAGTTCTTTCAGGGAAAAGAAACATCGTGGGAGTGGAGGACAAGACAGACATGTCAGAAGATTACGATAAGTTTCATGAAATTCCGCCCTTCAAAGTGAAAATTGACCCAAGCATCAAGTTAAATGAAGAAGATTGTCCTTGGTTACGGCGCAATCAGAAGAAAGGGAAACCACGAAGAACAAGTGAACACTAGATAGGGATGTTGTTGGTGATGTGTAATAATGTATTCAACTTTTATGAAACAGTGTAATAATGTATACATCACGAATAATGTCACGAACAAGTGAATTATGGACATCGTAGGGGAGGGAGAGGGCAGCACCCTGGGTAGGGGACGGAGGGCGGTGTGGAGCAAAACACACGGTTTCCCCGTCATACAGCCCTACGGTGCCTCGTGAGTGTTCCCCGTCATACAGCCCTACGGTGCCTCGTGAGTGACTGCATATCAAATGCACCGTAGGGCTGTATGACGGGAATCCGAATGCTTTGTATACTGCAAATCATCGCGTGGTCGTGAGACGACAAATCGGCCTTCGATCCACAGCGGCAAGACGTCTCTGATGATCTACGACCGTCCCAAAAAGTGTTGGGAATGTCGCAGATCATCAGAGCGCCTTGCCGCTGCTTGGATCGGACCGAGGGGCATGGCTACCACTTCCACCACCACCACCAGTCCCACCTCCTCGGCAATTCATCATTGCGTCACCCTAATCCAGTGGCTGGATTCAACCTACCTGAGGGCTTGTGTTTCCAACAGCGTCGTTGTGTTGTCATTGTTCACCGTCCTACAGGAGGTGGCTCCAATGGCTGGCCGGTGAACAATGACGAACACAATAATGCCAGGGAACATGCCAGCCATTGGATTCGGTGGCGAAGGTAGACGCTCGTTGTGTGCCGTTCGCTGCAGGGACGCCGCTATTTATAGGCGATTAGAAAGTGTACCTGTGGATGAGGTGGGAGTGGTGGTGGTGTTGGGAGTGCTGATCGAACAGCTCACAAGCCCTCAAAAGAAACACACCGCTGATCCAACGGCTCACAAGCGCTTGAAAGAAACACACGATCCGTGTGCTTCTTTAGTCCCGGCTGGTAACACCAACCGGGACTAAAGGCGGGCTTCGCGGTCACGACTCGTGTCAGTCACACGTGTCCACCCCAGATCCAACGGCTCACAAGCCCTCAAAAGAAACACACCCCTGATCCAACGGCTCACAAGCGTTTGAAAGAAACACACGATCCGTGTGCTTCTTTAGTTCCGGTTGGTGTTACGAACCGGGACTAAAGGCGGGCTTAGAAAAACCATATCTATTTGTATGTGAGACATATTCATATTTATGTTCGTCTGTATGAGACATATTATTATCTATGTACGAGACATATTATCTATGTACGAGGCATATTATAATTGATACGAAACATCCCACATTGAATCGATAAATTAATTTAACATACAACTAGAGATCTACGTTACAACTTCACTAGTTCTAAATACTGGATAGAACAAATTAAGGTACAACTGCAAATTACGATACAACGCAAGTAAAACAAAGACTCTACCTATCTCCCATCGATGCAGCCTGCACCATCCGCCGTGTTGCCACCCTTGCCCTTTGACGAAGATTCTGCCTTCTTGCCTTTGCCCTTGGACGAAGCTTCGGCCTTCTTGCCATTACCCTTGCTCGATGCTTCAGCCTTCTTCTCCTTGCCCTTGCTCAGTGCTTCAACCTTCCTTTCCTTTGACGACGGCATGAAATTGTCGTCATCGTCGCTGTCAACTACCCAGAGACATGAACGACCGTACGAATCACGGTCAGCTTCAGTTCGGTAGAACGGACTATTCGTAACTTTCCTGTCGAACTTATCTGCAAGCCTGAGCATTTCTGCACGAATTTGGAGCGGGGTCCTATACGGAAACCCATCGCGGCATAGCTTCGCCCCAAGCAAAGCGAGATGACTCTCAGTGTGCAAAATTTCTTCAATTGGAACTACCCTACCATCGACCTTCAAATTGCTCGAAAGCCTTGCGAGATGCTCGGATGCGGAAATGTGAAACCCGGACACACACTTCTCGCAAGGACCAATACACACCATGCTTGCGCTCAAGTGAGTACCATGCCTACCTTCGAATGGGTTTTATAGAACTACCGGTGCCGGCATTTGGTGGGTAACGGTGGCGGGAACGATAGCGGGAAATATTTGGGCGGGAAACGGTGGCGGGAGGACACGAGTCGTGACCGCAAAGCCCGCCTTTAGTCCCGGTTGGTGTTACCAACCGGGACTGAAGAAGCACACGGATCGTGTGTTTCTTTAAAGCGCTTGTGAGCCGTTGGATCAAGTGGTGTGTTTCTTTCGAGCGCTTGTGAGCCCTTGGATCAGGCAGAAGCACACGGATCGTGTGTTTCCTTCCAGCGCTATATATAGTCCCGGTTGGTAACACCAACCGGGACTATCACGACCACTTCGTAAGCCACGCGACCCTATATATAGCCCACCTCAGACAGGTTACTCACTCACACAAAACATTCCAGCGTCACTCGGAGAGGCATCTTTGGGAAACCAGCGGCAAGACGTCTCTGATGATCTGCGACCGTTCCAAACGGTTGCAGATCATCAGAGACGTCTTACCGCTGCGCTTGTGAGCCGTCGGATCTGCACTATCACGACCACTTCGTAAGCCAAGCGACCCTATATATAGCCCACCTCTAGGACATCTTCGGCACTCTCAGTGTGTACTCATTGTAGTTCTTTTGGTATACAGAGCATTCGGATTCCCTGCGAAATTGCCATTAAAAATAATATTATTTAAAAAAACAGAAAATCAAAAAGAAAAAGAATAGACACGGTGGCTATTAAATTAAATAGATATAAAAGAAAAAGAAACTAGAGAAAACATAAGTAATAAAACAATTATATTTGGAGAGAGTTCAGTTATATTATCTCTAAATATGAAACATTTTGAAATGATATAATATGTTTGCATTTTACTTTAAATAGTAAACAGAAAAGGAAAAGGAAACAAAAGGAAACAAAAGGAAAAGGAAACAAAAAAAAACAGGAAAAAGACCTTTAGTCGCGGTTCTACCCAGGAACCGCGACTAAAGGCCCATGGGCTTGGCGCGCTAATTTGGGCAGTCCAAATTTGACCTTTAGTCGCGGTTCCAGCCACGAACCGCGACTAAAGGGTCTTTAGTCGCGGTTCCAGCCACGAACCGCGACTAAAGGTCCAATTTCGCGGCGTTTTCTGTGGCCGCGGCCGAAATTTCGCCATTTTCCCCCAAATCGAAGAACAAAGACGGCTCGCGCTCCCCGACGGCGAAGTGCTGCTCGATCCGCCGCGCCGCCGTGCCCCTCCCCTGCCTCGCGCCGCCGTGCCCCTCCGCCGCCGCGCCAGAGGTAGGTGCCTCCCCTGCCTCCCCTGCCCCTCCCCTGCCGTTCCCCTCCCCTGCCTCGCGCCGCCGTGCTGCCGTGGCCGTGGCCGTGGCCGTGCTGGCGTGGCGTGGCCATGGCCGTGCTTGCCTCTCGCGCCACCGTGCTCGACACGGCCGTGCTCATCCTCTCGACCACACATTTGAACCAATTCAAATTTGAACCGTGGGGTGAGAGGTAGTGCTAGGTGTGACATAGAGTGGTGTTTGAATCACCAATTTGAACCAATTCAAATTTCGGCCAAAACTGACAGATTCAGAAAATTCAGTTTAGGACTTGTGAAAAATTCTAAGTCACTGAATTCTGTTAACAAGTAGCTATGTTCAACAGAGGCAAACAAGGTCTAGGAAATTCCAATTTGAGTGAGATGATTTTTATAAATCAGTACTCACCACAAATATGGATGACAAGCAAGAAATGCATCCAGAAAAGGAATGTAGATAGGAAAATTAAATAGAGAGAAAAGGTATCTTTTAACTGTTTTAGGACTTAGTGAAAATTGTGTCCTGTTTTCTGTTAACAAGTAGCTATGTTCAACAGATGCAAGCAAGAGCTTAGGAAATTCCAATTTGAGTGAGATGATTTTTATAAATCAGTACTCACCACAAATATGGATGACAAGCAAGAAATGCATCCAGAAAAGGAATCTAGATAGCAAAATTAAATAGAGAGAAAAGGTATCTTTTAACTGTTTTAGGACTTAGTGAAAATTGTGTCCTGTTTTCTGTTAACAAGTAGCTATGTTCAACAGATGCAAACAAGAGCTTAGGAAATTCCAATTTGAGTGAGATGATTTTTATAAATCAGTACTCACCACAAATATGGATGACAAGCAAGAAATGCATCCAGAAAAGGAATCTAGATAGCAAAATTAAATAGAGAGAAAAGGTATCTTTTAACTGTTTTAGGACTTAGTGAAATTTTATAGTAGCAATTTTGTAGATGCAAATTTATAGATGCAATTTTATAGTAGCAATTTTATAGTTAGCAAATTTAGAAAATTTAGCAAATTGTTGTGTAGTAATTTTATAGATGCAAATTTTATAGATTGCAAATTTGACAAGTTAGCAAAGTTAGAAAATTTAGCAAATTTTTGTGTACCAATGTTATAATGCAAATTTTATAGATTTTTGTGTAGCAATTTTATAGATGCAAATTTTATTGATTGCAGGGACATTGAGCTATGGATCCTAACTATGTGCGAGACGAGGAGAATGAAGACTTAATTATGGAACACATATATGAGGATGCCAATCCAATTGATCCCGATCGAGAAGATGCCGGTGGAGAAGATGTCGGCGGTGGAACCGATGCCGGTGGAGAAGATGATGAGGATTTCACCTCACAATTTCTGATGGACTCTGGTGAGGGAATTGAGTCCGAAGAAAGAAGAGCCGACGAGGTGGAGATTTGTATTGCACTTATTAACGCATTATTAAGGCTATTTTGTTGATCACTACATTCATTAATTGATTTGTATTGCACTTATTAACGCATTATTTTTCTTTTAGCCCTCCGGATCGAGCAAATCTGCTAATAAGTTTAAACCTCGAGGCGGCACGAAAAGGATGTCGAGCGATCAGCCAAAGTTACCGATCTATGTAATTGCTGATAACGGCGACCCGCTGGAACCCAAAGAGAACCGCCGTAAATTCATAAATCAAGCTGGAGCTATTGTTAGGGACATGCTCCCGATCACCATACCAGAATGGCATAAGCCGGCGGCCGCAAACGACGATGACCCCTGCTATGTCCACAAGATTACAAAAGATTTGATATATGACACACTCTTGTCACATTTTAACCTCCCGGAAGATGTCTCTGAAATCAAGAAGGAGAAACTCAAGCAGTGGACTCTCTCGAAGATGGCCGAACAATTCCGGAACTGGAAGAAAAAAATATGGAAAAAATATGAAAATGAAGAGCCAGATTTCAGTGGAAGTTCCGGAACTGGCCGAACACTAGTGAAGATACAAGATGACTGGGCCGCGTTTAAGGCGTATAAGAAATCGGCTACGGCTGTGGCCCGATCGGAGAAAAATAAGGCAAATGCTGCGAAGAAGAAATACCACCATAGGTTGGGGACAGGTGGCTACAGGTCCGCCATTCCTAAGTGGTTAGCCGCTGAAGACAGACTGCTTGCTAAAGGGATCACTCCACAGACACTACACTGGCCCGAGAGGTCCAAATTCTGGATGTTCGCGCATGGTGCATTTTTGGACGAGCAAACAGGGCTAATTGTTGCAGTCGGAAGATGGAAGGAAAAAGTAGAAACAATCCTCCCGAAGCTTATAGTTGCAATAGATGAAGCTCGCCGGGGTGTGTACAAACCCGATAGAGAGGACGACGAGCTGACACGGGCCCTGGGTAATCCTGAACACGTTGGACGATTACGAGGCCAACCCGGCGGTGTCACCGTGAAGACTGGGTTTCCGGAGTGCGCTGATAGTTATAGAAGCCGTGCAAGAAAGAAGAAGAAGGGTGAAGAACGGCTATCGGAATTGGAACTAAAGGTGCAGCAGCTCATGGAACTTAATCAGCAAAGGCTGTCTCAACGCAGCCGTCTCAACAGCAGCTAGAAGATCCTCAAGCCAATGCCGACCGATCTCAGCTTAGAAGCAGTGTGGGTTCCACGCAACTAGAAGTCGATGCTCACTACGCCGTGGATGATGTCACGGAGAGGACAGATTGTGAGCTAAATATGCCATTTAGGAACATATCCATGAAGGTGGCAGTCGGCTATGTTTTACCAAATGGACCCGAAGCAAGCTACCATACTGGTGACATTCCAGCGGGCTATGCTCGTGTCGGGGTGGATGAAATTATGCCGGGTATGCACACATTGTCTCTTGAGATTCCTGGAGGTGACGGTGAGACGACATTGGGAGAAGTCAAGAGTGGTTTTGCCCTGTGGAACAAGAAATACATCGTCTTGCCAAGGCCATCGACTCCTCCTTGTAGCAGTCCACCTCATCAGCAAAGCCCAGAACTCCTAGACAGGGACGTCATGAGCGCGAGTCCATCTCGATCTCCGCCGCGTGAGGAACAGCCTGTTAAGTTTCTCCCGAGGAAGCGCAAGGTCGGTTCGCCGATTAGGAGGAGACCTAGAAAGCAGAAAACACCGCCGCCTCCTGAGAAGTTACCATGGGATAAAACTGTCGAGGAAAACGCCGCCGCCGTGAAGGCCTATAATGCAGCATTCTTTGCACCGAAAGTGCCCGAGCCAAAATTTACCGCCGGCATCGCTCCGGAGCGTGTAATCGAACCGTCGATAACCTATATAACCCTCCACCATCGCCGCCATCAGACTATGAGCGTTATATTAGCAAGTCATATGACGATCTGATGGAGGTCCCGCCGCCGAAAAAAGGTAAAGAAGTTCCCCAGCTCGGACAACAAGAAGTACAATCGGTCCCCCCCCCCCCAAGGTGTTTGACGAAAAAGAAATACACCGTATTGCCGCGGAAGCGCAATGTACTCCACAACAAATAGGTTCGTCAACCGATTACGCCATCGCTGAACTAGCAAGACAATATGTTCCCGGGGAAAATTTGGTCGACGGCAGGTTATCAACAAAAATGCGTGAGTTGCATACCTGGTACAAGAAAGCCGTAAATGAGGGAATGTCAGTCTGCTGGTGGGAGTTAAGGAAGGGCACTACTGCCAACTACAATACGCTGTGTCCGTTGAATTTACCGAACTTTTTCAGTTATACAATATCCGGGCCCTCGACAAATCTATCATCAGTTCCTTTTGTCTGTAAGTGATTTATTTCTGTAATTTAAGTCTTTACCTCAGCTCGTTCATTGTCTGTAATTATCCTCACTATAATCTTTTGTGCGCTATATTTTGCAGAATGAAGATGCTCGACTTGAAAAGGAAAAAAAACAAGGACTTTGGGTGGATTGACCCCGATAAATATCATGAAGTCACCATAGAAGATCCCTTGTATAACAAGGCACACCGGGGGATTTGCTAAGCTATTTCAAGCAACACCGTGACAAAAACACTATATTATGGCCTTACAACTTCAAGTGAGTGTTACTGTTCTGACACTGTTCTACACATTCTATTTTGCTCACCCGATGTTAAGTTTAACTGACGAGTTATGCATGACTGTGTATATAAACACGTGCAGGTTCCACTTTATTCTTCTCGTCATTAAAATTCACGATGGAGATATTCATGTCCTTGACTCATTAAGGAGAAAACCTGAAGAATACAAGACATGTTTTGATATGCTCGCAAAGTAATTTCATTTCTTATCGCCTCTTTCGTTCATTTCCTGATATCAAGTCATTAATAACTCTTTTGTTAATTTTATTTGTCGGGCAGCGTTTGGAAAGAGTTCATCAAGGAAGAACCCGGTCAATGGACACCGAAGCTGACATGGCGTCTGAACCAGGTAAGTAGTACTACCTAGGTCCACGCACCATTGTCATACTTGATTATTATTTGATTGAATTCAATTCTTCTATAGTCTTGCGCGGTACAGCCACCGGGAACTAATTACTGTGGATACTTCGTCTGCGAGTACATACAAGTTCTGACCTCCGAGAAATTCGAGGGTAGAAGAAGTAAAGAGGTACGTAAACATTATTCACACGTTATTGTTTTACCATCAGTTGTGCTGAGTTTCATTCATTTCATATATATATGTATACACACACAACTCATGTATTTATTTGATCTTATTTCTTTTAAAGTTGGCAAAAAAGCGCTGCAAGCTACCATTGGAGACCCGCTTCAAAGCCATTGCGGAGGAGTTGGCGGGATTTTACCTTGCGGAGGTCATACCTGATACAGGAGAGTACCACTGTAATACATAATTAGTATGCCTCCATGTAATACTGATCCGCATGTAATTAAGTACCTGGAACCGGGAAAACTTGATCTTCATGTAATTAATTTGTTTGTGTCATCAACGTGATCTTCATGTAATTTTTATGTGTTAAATATATATGACTTCATCTTCGTGTTTTTGTCGCATCGACGTGATCCCTGTACGATGGAAACCATCCGATACCCCTAAACCCCCTCCTAAAACCCTAAATACAGAAAATTAATCGAAATAGAAAAAAAAAGGAAACACACTAGTCCCGGTTCCTGTTACGAACCGGGATTAAAGGTTCCAGCCCCACGCGCCTGTGCAGAGCCCACGTGGATGGGCATCTAGTCCCGGTTCGGAACCAACCGAGACTAAAGAGCAGGGGCCTCTAGTCCCGCTTTGCTAGTCTCGGTTGGCTAACCGGGACTAGAGGGGGGTCTGGAACCGGGACTGCTGTCTCGTTTTCCACTAGTGGTGTATGTACTATATTGGATCTTGGATCCAATTGATTAGGTGACATTGTTCTAATCATCCGTCAACTCGGATAGTGGCTCAGAAAAACAAGCAATTAAATTAAGCATATGGTAGCAATATAAGAGACCTACAATAGTTTTTTTTGTTGAATCTCACTGTGGCTCATATTGTTTTGTATACAATGGTTGAAGACGTCAACTGCATCCAGTTATTAGATAGACGCATGTACCGCCAATCGGAAAAACAAACAGATTCCAGCATGATAAAAGTTTGCCTACAATAATATAAAAGCAACATGAACATACAAGATTATATGGGTGCTTCCCTATATCATTCATCGGGTTCCGTGCGAAATAAAGTTGTATATGCCATGATAATAGAAAGATATCATGAAAGAAATAAAATAGTGGCGCAGAGAGAGCATAGCTGAGCATGGCTTGAAACAGACTAGCACCGCCTTGCAGACTAGCGGCGCTTTCATCTATTCCATGTGGGGATGTTGGACGGAGAGAAACCGTCGAGTTTTTCGTAACACCGCCTTGCAGCAAGACGTCGTGGCACATTTGGTCTGGGAGGAGATACAACAGCGGTCTCTTGCCCACTCTCACGATCCTGGAGACTAGATCTTCTTTTGCGGCTGGAGATGCTTTTCTTGTAATTGTGTTCTCTAGCTTTGGACACTAAAAACGTCTGTACATATACAATCTATTCTATCTAATCGAATGGCAGGATCGACTGCCTAAGAAGAAAAAACAGACTAGCACCACGCAGCACGTGGTTGTATATTCAGAGAGATGACTGATCGATCTATCAAACAGCCAGTGGCGATCGAGTAATACCTGTGGGCACTGTACGATGACCATCTCTTGAGCGCGCCCTCTTCATGGTCGTTGTACGACGACGATCTGTTGACCCCCGACAGATGCAGAGACAGAGGGAAATAGCTAGGTGCGTCTCCTGCCATGCCCCGTTGCAGGCGTAACTAATCTCGATGAGACTGGCCGCGCACCGTAAACTAGGAGGACGAGAGAATAGCGTGGTTGCCGGCATGGGGCTCATCGGCTGACCATACATGCCTCTGAGTCACGAAGGAATTGTGGGCGCAGCTCGAAGGCAGAGCAGGGCATGATAGAGAGGGATGTTCAGATTGGTTCAGTACTGCTGCTTAAATGCCTGGCACCTGGCAGCAAGTAATGGCCAAGTAGCTTTTTAGCGTGAGGCCCAAAGCACAACTTCTGTGAATTCTTCCCATGCCTTTAGATATGCGCATAACAACCGCCGCAAACATTTCCATCACCCTGTCCCAACTTCAAAAATCAACAACACTCATACATCATGCACATACCATGTCGAGTTTAAATACAATAAATAGGTCAAACAAAGAAAGACTAATGGAATAGTACTGTCGGTGGATTCTTTTGTATGATTTAATGTTAGATTATGGTTTTAAAACATTTTCTATTAATTTGACATTTTGTTGAATTTTTCTTAACATCCTACAAAAGATTCGAGAAAACAAATCCGCCAGCACCTTCTACACTTTAGATTTTTCTATATTTACACCTTAAGACATACGGAATTATACACGGACAAGAATTTAATTCCGAGGAAAGCAATCCTACACTCTATAGACAACTAGGGACGTATTATTTGACACTAACCTTTAAGCTCTTTACAAAGATGATTAAACTTTTACTTACTTATGAGGGAAGCAACCCTACACTATAGCTTTGTATATACTATTTTTTTGTATGTTTGGCTGATTTTTCAAATGTAATTCAAATTTAAATTACAAGTACGTGATAATTTGATCATAAGTTTAAGAAAAATCATTCTGAGCTACCCTATTATGATTTCATCTAATAATTTTTTTTGACTCCTTTCTATGAATGGTCAAACGAATAATTTGAACCTCATTTAGATAAAACTCAAAGAATAGAACACTTGCGGAAAGAGTAGTTTTATGTGACATGGTTGCCAAAAAACAATATGAAATGTGGAAAGTTTATAAATACGTTCACAAACTTTTTGATCTTTTGGGATTTGGTGAAGAGGATTTAGATATAGATTTCTCCAAAATAAAGTTGAATTCCCATTGCAACCTTTCTGGATTTTTCTACTCTTAAGTGTTTGGAACCCTATACATAATTGCCACCCTAGAGCTCTACCTTTGTGTTGAGAAGCTTTGGTATACTGTTGGGAGGCTCCAATTGAGTTGTGGAGATAGACCCAACCTTGTTTGGAACGGTTTGGACCCATCTTCAAGTGTCCGCTTAATGGATCGTGGCACCTTTGCATTGTGCAAGATAATGATGAGAATAAAGTGAGTTTTGTGGTGTTGGTGGACTTTGTGCCGTGACACCTGTCCAACGAAGACGTAATTGTCCCAATGGACAGAATTTCGGTAATTACATAATCTTCTCGACCTTGCAGTTATCTCCTAACTTTACTTTTTGTTGTTGTTGTTGCTTGTTATAGGTTGTGTGCTTGCCATCTAGTTTCTCCACCTAGTTGCATATCTAGACAACCTATTGTTTTAATAGTCGCCTATTCACTTCGCCGCATCTAGTCGACCTTACCAATCCTTTTAGTGGTAGCTTGACATAAGATATTGAAAGAACATAATATATATATGGGAATGAAAATAAATTAAATCCTCAAATCAAAGGTAGTTTTGCATAAGTTCTTCAGATAGCACAAGAACCAACTAGGACGGTATTTCCACCAACCATATTTGAGCATATTGACCTAGGATTGCCTAGTCTTTAAATACATGGATCATATGCGCCATACTCATTTTGGTCAAAGCACAATGAAGTAAGCAAATAACCAGTATATCTATATTAGCATACTAGGGTATGGATAAGGTCATGAACTAAACTACACTCTCCTTAGATAGGTACTAGCAAAATATAATGCAAAAACATGTAGCGCGCTTGACACTAGTAGGAAAACAGCTATCAGTGGCGCACCTTTTTGGAATTCTGTGGCGCACGGTGGGTGCGCCACAGAATCGTCGCCACTATTTTTTTTTCTGTGGCGCATCTGGTGGGTGCGCCACAGAATTCTCACATTTTTGTGGTGCACCCACAACATATGCGCCACAGAATTCTCAAAAAATTCAAAAATTCAAAAAATGCAAAAAAGTTTCAAAAAATTCAGAAAAAAAGTGAAATAATATGGAAATTACTAATTATTTGAATTTTTTAAACTGATGACTTCCCGCTAGGTCAAACATCCTTGAATTGCTCTAACCCTAGCACGCTTAACTTGTAAGTTCTATCCAGTCCAGCTACCCCTATGCTACTCAAGTCTTATTGATATATATATCATATGAAGCCTCTTAAGTCTTGTATGTGTATATATGTGGTATGTGTTACATATGTGTGTTTTTAAATTTCAAAATTTTCAAAAACTTCTAAAGTTTCAAAAGGAGATTCAAAAGTTTCAAAAAATTCAAAAAACATAAAAAATCCAAAAAATTCGAAAAAGTCAAAAAAGTCAAAACACTTCAAAAAAAATAAAAAAAGCCAAATAATTCAACAATCTTTTTTGTTACACATTTCTGTGTCTTTTTTTTTGGACTTTTTGATTTTTTTTTTTAAATTACGATTTTTTTGAATTTTTTGTTTAGTAGAATAAAATCTTCTTTTTGAAATAACTTTTTACTCTTTTGGAATTTCCTGAACCTGAGAAAAGTTCACCGGGTAAACCCGGGTGAAATCGAGCTCCCTTTTTTCTCACGATTTTTTTGACATATTAAACGCATTTTTTCGACGTCGTATGCAAAAGTTATGGCCGTTTTAATATTTTTTCTGTTTGTTGCAAAAAAGGTCAAAATTCATATTTTAAAATTTCTATACCTACTAGACACTCAAATCTAACTACATGTCAAAGGATTTTATTTATTGAATTTTTTATCATTTTCTTTTACTCTCTGCAAGACTAAAAAGGCGATCCACAGGGGGCGTGTGTGTGTGTGGGATCTGATTTCAAAATTTCTGTGCCACAGAAAGTCACATCGTGCGCCACAAAATGTCATGTTTCTGTGGCGCATGGAGTGGGTGCGCCCCAGAATGTCATATTTCTGTGGCGCATGTGGGATGGTGCGCCACAAAAATGTGTCTTTCTGTGGCGCACGCCGTTTTTGTGCGCCACAGAATTGCGAATTTCTGTGGCGCATTCAAAACCGTGCGCCACAGAAATAATTTTTGTGGCGTATGCATATTTGGTGCGCCACAAAAAGGCATTCCACCTATAAACGTTTTCCTACTAGTGTGAGGTCAAACCAAGTTATGTAACTGATCCATACCCAACTTGAAAAAAGTTTCATCCCACGGCAACTCCACTATCCCGGATATTGAACCGCATATGCAAGCCGTAATTTGTATAACAAAATGAGAAAGCGATTTTAATTGTCAAAACTCAATAGTTTTTCTACCAAATGTACTAATAAAGCAAGAGAGTGAGCCGTATACTTCTGATATATACCACTCCCTATGTTCCATAATTCTTCTCATGATTTTAGTTTAAATTCGAACTGAAACCACAACAAGAATTATGGAATAGAGGGAGTACCAGCCAAAGAATGGTAGTCTTATTAGGTGGAGTTTTTATTGTAGGTAGCTCGGTTTTTCTTACCCCTTTGCCCCTCTCCACTTGGAACAAAGATTCCTCTCCAGACCAGTCAAGGCGACAGTGAAGCTTTGTATTAGCACCACCGAAAATCGATGACCGTTCATTGACTGGGAATACACAGACTCCTTACCACCAAATTTTGGATATTTAAATCCATCGAGTACGTCTAACGTGAGATGAACTCCAGATTGTTTTGGGCTCCAGTTAACTTGGACCGCATCCTTGCGTGCCGTGCTCACCCGTTCATCTCCTTGTGCGCGTACCACTCACATTGCTATCTGGTTTCTATCTTCCCTTTTTGTCTATAACTGCGAGACTAGTGTAGTCCCGTTCAAAAGTATTTGGGAAAAATTTATATATACGTACGTAGGTCTCATCAGTACGCATGCTTTCGACTCAAATACTACTCTTCATTAGACATTTATACACCAATCCTGCGTTTCTAATCCATCATATATTACACCATTCCCTCGAACACAGCTGGGTGATGAAGATGAGGTTCCTCCACGCATTCTGCTGTTTGCTCGCACTGCTGTCGTTGCTACCAATGGCAAAGGTGCAGGCATCCGGTGTGCAAAGAAGGCAACCGGCAGCGGCGAACGCCACCGTCCTTCCCTCCACCGCGACGCTTGCCGGTTGTCCCAAGAGCTGCGGCCACGTCAGTTTCGACTACCCGTTCGGCATAGGTGCGGGCTGCTTCCGGCCGCAAGCTGGGCCAGACTTTGAGCTCATCTGCAACAAGAGTGTCTCGCAAGCTCCCAGGCTCTTCCTGCACGACGGGATCACAGAGGTCATCAGCGCCAGGAATCAAGACATTTATTTATCGTGGTCTTATTCCATCCCTTTGAGATCAGGGGTCCATGTATACACCATGTCCTGGACTCTTGGGAGATCTTTCATTTACTATTATTCGCTACTAAACTTCACCGGTTGCGACTTTGACGTGGACGTGCTCGAGCATGGCACGAACATGACGATCAGTCAGTGCAGTGTTACATGCCCTGACCAAGATATCACCGACAGGGTGGCTAGGCAGAACTGTAACGGTACAGGATGCTGCAGCGTGGACGTTACCTCCTACACCGGCTTCCAGATCAAATTTGTCAGCCGCCAGAATATTGGAAAGCGAAAGCTCGAAACACACAGTAACAGAAGCTCCATATGGGATACAATTGATGTAACCACTGTTATAGCCAACATTGAGTGGGGTATCGCCGTTGATGGACGCGTCTTTGATGGCTCCTTGCAAAACAGGACAGATTATGCATGCCTCAGCAGCCATAGCAGTTATTCGTATCTGCTGTATGGATATGACGTCCAATATTATAAGTGTATGTGCGACGACGATGATTACCCAGGCAATGCATACATCACCGATGGCTGCTTGGGCCACAAAGGTATTTTTACTCTCAGATAAAAAGCGTAGTTTTTCCTTACAGTGTGTTATACAGGCAAATCTCTTAAATTTTGTTGTTTCAAAATTTGTTTCTTACATTTTGTAACCACTATTTCTATGACGCCAAATTTTTTTTTTGGGGCTTCCCTTCTTTTGGAAAAAAGATGAAATCAAACACATGAAGACGAATTAAATTGGCAGTTACTTCAAAAAGGTGCTTTGGTATATGTAATAATGTCATAATTCTATTACTAGGTTGTATAGATGTTTTTTAGCAAAAAAAAAAGTTATGGATCATGTTTCACTTTTTTAGGACAGTTAGGTATCAAATCAATGGTTGGTTTTCTTCTACTCCCTCCATTCCATAATATAAGATGGTTTAGATATTTCCATTTGGACTAGATACGGACCGAAATGAGTGAATCTACACACTAAACTGCGTCTATATACATCCGATTCAGAAAAAGATAAAACATCTTATAATTTAGAACGGAGGTAGTATATAACTAATATGTGCCTCTCGGATTGTTGATTCTTCGTGATCTATCACCGCCCTCCTAGCTCTTCATACCTAAGATACAGTTTCCCCATCTCTGCGACATATTTTTTTTCGCAAACAATTCAGAAAACTAGCAGTGATGGGATTTTTGAACCATCCCTGACGATACTATGAGTCAAAATAGGACAAATATCCTATAAGATCTTATTATACGCCACCAGTGATGCTAATCATAAAGCACCGCTGCTTCTTTTCCCCAAATCGCAGCAATCCTTTCCCCAGACTCACAACTGTTTACATCTGAAGTAATCCTGCTCCTTGGTCTACGAGTAATCGCCGTTGTGTCATGGTCTCCTCCGTTGAACTGCACGTCTAGTCGTCCTTGACTCCTTGAGAGTTGAAAGGGCTAAGCCGAGCGTGGCCATGCTCTGTAAAACTTCATCGTTGATGCCTTGATTGTACTTTTTTCACTTCCAAGGAGTATCAGCCAACTTTGCTCGGACAAAACACCAATGCACCGATGCGCTGCTTTGATAATGAGGGTGATGTGGACATACCTCCATGGCTATAAATGCTTCACTAAAAAATAAACCGTTGTTCTTCTAGCTGGTGTAGCTCAGCCAGCATTACTTTGTCATATCACAACTTAAACAGTTAGTATGAATATAATTAGCAGTTTGTGATGTACTTGATGGGTGCATTAATAGATTCTTTAGCAGTTAATCACTTGACCTCTTGTAGTGGGTAACATTTCTTCATTTTTGTGATGTGATCTTAAGATAGATGTACTGACCTTTTTATCAAATCAGGGTATGATCCGTTACAACGGAAGACCAACTGTTCTAGATGGTGTGGGAACAAATTCATTCCTTTTCCGTTCGGCCTAGAGGACGGTTGTTTTGCAAGGATGTTGTTTCAGCTCAATTGTACAAATTCAACGATGTCTGCCCTCCAATTGCTTGACCCCAATCCAGTTCTTGTAAACTCTATAGATATCAACAATGGGCTAGTGAGTGTTAATTACACTGAAGATGAATTTTCGGTGGATGTGCCTGATGAACCGAGACTCTACGTTGCCTCCGGGGAATCATCATCTCTGCAGTGGGCCGTAGCCAATTTGACATGTCAGGAAGCACAGCAGAATAGAACTGGATATGCTTGTGTTAGCATGAATAGCATGTGCTTGGGTGTCAACTCCAGACGAGGATATGTCGGTTACTGTTGCAAATGTATGTCTGGCTTTGACGAGAATCCATATATCGCGGATGGGTGCAAAGGTACGTACACTCTTCCTCCTCCTATCGTGTGCACCTCCTAATATGCAAACCGTCTCTTTGTTATGGAAATGCCATCATAAACGGGTGCTCGCACACCTTTTCGATAAGTGATATTTGTCTCCATCGTGTATCTCAAAACAATCTCAATGAATGAAAAAATCATAAATGTTAAAGAACGTGCTCAATCCCGACCTCTCTATCTAATTTATGGGTATGGTAACATGTAATTTGTCTATAGATCAACGTCAATTCATTTTTTATTTTTTATTTGCAGTGCCCGTAATAACAATTACATGAAAGCTACAAGTAACATACTCTTGGGTACCAACTAGCAACTTAACTATATTCCCTATGTAATTTCTCGCATATTACTTACTGTTGCAGATATTGATGAGTGTAAGATACGAGGAACATGTAATGGGAGTTGTCATAACACTGAAGGAAGTTATTCTTGCACTGAATGTCCTAGTAAAACGGTGTATGACACTGCAGCAATGACGTGCACATCGACAAAAGAACAAAATCTGGTACTAGGTGAGCTCTATAGCACAATAAATTCCTACGTAATGTGCTACATATGATCATGTGCAGTAATGACAAGCATAACGTTATAGGTATCGCCATTGGGATTAGTGTTGGTTTCGGAATTCTACTTCTCATCTTAATTGTACTATTTTTTGTCCGTAAATGGAAAAAAGACATCCAAAAGCAATTACGAAGAAAGCATTTTCGGCAGAACCAAGGTCTACTCCTAGAACAGTTAATATCATCAGATGAAAATGCAAGTGATAACACCAAGATCTTCTCACTATCAGAGTTAGAAAAGGCAACAAATAACTTTGATTCCACCCGTATCGTTGGTCGTGGAGGGCATGGCATGGTTTATAAAGGCATCTTATCTGACCAACGGGTAGTGGCCATAAAAAAGTCTAAAGTCGTTGAGAAAGTTGAGATTAGTCAGTTCATAAATGAGGTTGCGGTCCTCTCACAGATAAATCACAGAAATATCGTGAAGCTCTTCGGATGTTGTCTTGAGACAGAAGTCCCACTGCTGGTATATGACTTCATACCTAATGGTTCATTATTTGGAATCCTTCATGCCAGTACCACTGGTAGCTCTGTATTGTCCTGGGATGATTATTTGAAAATTGCTGCAGAAGCTGCTGGAGCGCTCTATTACCTCCACTCAGCTGCTTCGGTATCGATATTTCATCGTGATGTGAAGTCCGCCAACATACTTTTGGATGGAAATTACACCGCGAAAGTATCAGATTTTGGTGCTTCAAGGCTTCTTCCTATTGACCAAACTCATGTCGTTACAAATATACAAGGGACATTTGGGTATTTGGATCCAGAGTATTACCACACAGGCATGTTAAATGAGAAGAGTGATGTCTATAGTTTTGGTGTAGTACTTGTAGAGTTGCTGCTCAGAAAGAAGCCTATATTTACAAGTGACTCCGGATAAAGCAAAACTTGTCCAACTACTTCCTTTGGGAGATGAGGGAGAAACCCCTTGCTGAAATAGTAGCACCTCAAGTTTTGGAGGAAGCAACAGATGAAGAGATTAATGATGTTGCTGGTCTTGCGGAGACTTGTTTGCGGCTACGAGGTGAAGAAAGGCCTACTATGAGACAAGTGGAGACGAAGTTGCAGCATCTGCGATCCAAAAGGTTGATATCATCTCGGTTTACTGAAGTAACGTATGAAAACATGCAAGCTTTGTTAAGTGGACAAGTACAGAGAGATAATTTACCTTCTCAGAGGAACCAGAACTGCTACAGCTTGGAGCAAGAGTTCATGGCATCGGCGACTCTACCGCGCTAGGTCACTAGGTTACCGGTCGAGTACTACATATTTGTCGCTATTTAATGGAGATGGTAAAATGTAGTCGATACTGTATGGTACTCTATAGTGGGCAGTTTACACTATTCAGTATTCAGAATGTATATTACGGTTTTCTGTACATTTTAATAATGATACTGTGATATGAAATATGCTACTGCTACACCATTTTATTGCTATATTGTATTGTATCTATAGTGGGCAGTATACCATGGTTGCCCGGTTTGCTCGAACTGAAAACAAACGAACTGAAGAAATAAAATCGTTGGTAACCTGAAAACAAACGAACTGAAAACAAGCTCCAGGAGACCAGGACTGCGTCTGCAGATGTGGTGGCCGAGCGGCGACTCGACGTGGCGCCAGCCAGCCCGCCGCGCTCCGTCCAGATGTGTGCCGGCTACCGCCACCAGCCTTACCGCTCTGGCCACCAGCATCCCCCTCGCTCAGTCCACGTTCTGGTCGGCGCCCAGCGAGCTCGGCGTGTATTTGCGCCCCGTTGCGTATGTGACTAATCTCGAGGCTACGAATCACGGGCGACTGGCTGACTGCAGCTGTAAGCTAGGGCAGCTAGCAGCCGTATAGATACCAGCGACCCAGAGAATTGCACGGGCCGGCGCAGGGCTCATCGGCTGACCGGCCATGCCTCTGCAGCTCTAAGGCAGAGCAGAGCGTTGAAACAGAGTAATATCTTCCTCAGATCAGTTGAGGAGGGGAACCTTCTGTATTGCTCCAGTGCCTGGACCGATCTGTCGAGTTTCGTGACCAGCCGGCACCTAGCTGCAAGCAATGACAGTGCCACTACGGTGCTAGCGTATTGTTTGAAAATTCGATATGTTTCGCGAAAGTCGATTTTTGCGTGAGGGCTAAAGCACAACTTCTCCCTATTCTTCCGGTGCCTATAGATAAATAATGGATGGACCGACATTAACACCACACTTTTCCCACTTCGGGGGCATTCAGGTTGCACTAGCATATTCAAGTGTACTGATTTTCTATTATCTTTGTTCCGAAATGTGAGATGTTTAAGCCTTTTTCTGATTCTGATCTATCTGGACGCATTTTAGACTGTAGATTTGGTCACTTTAGTCTATATGTAATCTATATAGAAATATTTAAAGGATCTTATAATTTGAAACAGAGGTACGAGGGAGTAGAAGGTTAACTTAAAAATTATAGTGTTTCGAAAGAATCCAAACAAAATCAACAACACCTGTACATCATGTATATACCATGTCACAAATCTTGAAGTTTAAATTCAATAAATAGCTGAGAAACAAAAAGGACAAATTCAATTTTGAATGGAAGCAGTATGTGAATTCTTTCTATTATTCACATCTTAGATCACGGTTTAAATAGCATTTTCTATTGATCTGATAATTTATTTGAATTTTTCTTAACACCCTATCAAAGTTTCGAGAAAACACAAATCCAAGCGAACACCTTCTATGCTCCAGAATTTTCTATTTTGGACACTCTACCTCAGTCAGCGTATACACTGTAGTTTTCTGTTACTTACATCTAAGAAAGGAAACCCTACACTCTACATAAATCTATCCACGTATTTATTAGACACTAAACTTTAAGCTCTTTACAAAGATGATAAAGGACACAAAAAACTGACGTCTGAAAACCTTGCAATAAAAAAAGATTATGTGCATCGTATCGATTGAGAGACCGAGGCTGTGCTCCCATTTCGGAAAAAACTGACAAGAAGACGTACATATACACTAAGATTCATATAATAGTCACGCATATTAATGCGCACAAACATGCATTTCGCCTTAGAACAACAAAAAATTAAAATTCGAGGCATAATTTCATAAAAGGTTTTCTTATGAAAATATGGATTAAAACAATTATTAATTTTCAAAATTTTACTTTCATTTATTTGAACTTTATTTACTGCCAAAAATATTAGTTTCATAAAAATATTATTGTAACTAAACATTAGGCACAAGTGTCATGTGGTTAACTTTATTAAGTGTAATAGAAAATTATACGGGTTAAAATTTATGCTCCTGAGAGATAGGGACTCGACTTGACGCACTTAATATACATAAAAATGCACCATGCAACTGTCTTCAAGATGCGGCAAATAGTTAAATGCCACATGTGCTAGGATTTCAAGCATAGGACATGAACCATTCCTTCGATATATCGTCGCGGTATCTGTTGTCACTCCAACTAGATATTCACCTGGTCGGTCACCTGGGAGTCTTTGCGCGAAGCTTATGTTCATCTTGTTGAGGGATACCTTTAAGTTGAGTAGCTCTAAAGTTAAATTTTGTGCATTTTCATTAAAATATTTTGTGTCCATCATAATATAATTAGTTAAAAATATGGAAGGTTCCATCCTCGGCCCATCTCGCATTCGTCTCTTCTATCGTCAAACATCTCATCGTACATCCATTTCTTTCTCCGCACCGATCAGCAGAACTAAAACTTTCCACAGGAAATCATTGAATGCATCGGCCGCGTGTGCTAGCCTGACTTGTGGGCCGATCACACGCATGGGCGGATGTTGTACGACGCACCTGAGCCACGCTCCTCACAGTTGTGGGTGTCTTTTTGGGTCCGCTTTGGGCGGCGCCTTGGGGGTGCCGGCGGAGATGATCTTAGACCCAATCTTTCATGGCGAACCAAGATCGGTAAAAGGGAACCAAATCTAGCGGACCCAAAACTATAAACCTTAGATAAATTCCCACGTTGAGCAGATGTATTTTGCTCTGTGCATGGTAAACAACTTCAGTGAAGAAATCGAAAGCACATAGGTTTTTGGACAACTCCTTCAGAAACTAGATAATGGGGTTTACCCGGGAAATCACATCGTGTTCATAAATTCAAAACCTAACCTGGTATATAAGACGGTGCATGAACCATTTATATGGGTGACTCAAAAAAATCATAAACCCTAATTCGGTCGACATTGCTTCACTGTCTGTTGTGCGGGCATGGTTGCAAGACGATGTCTTGTCCGAACCGCACATGTGAGGATGGAAACACATGGAGGGTTTTAGTTTGGTGTACTCTTTTAGTGATGTGTCACGATATTGAGGTTGAAAATTTTAACTCTAGCCTTCATTGGTTGTACTTGGTAGTGGCGATATTCTTGTTAGAAGGCATGCCTTGAAAATTTCGGACATTTTTTCTCGTGAAAACCTACAATCTTTAATTGGGTGACGACGACGATGTGTGCGTTATTCCCTTTTTAGAGGCGTCTTTTTTGGAGAACCTCTTTGATGGTCTTTGGTTTTGTATTGGTGATTTGATTCCGACTAATGGAGTGATTGATCGGTGTGTCGGGATTTTTCTCTTTTCTATTTTTCTGTATTGACTGTACGCATACTTGATATCTCGACTATTCTTGGCATAATGTTGATGCAAAATTTTGATATAATTGATATCTTGTTGTATTAGTATATGTTTAACAAATCAAGAGCCACGAAGTCAAACATTACATGGATGCGCGTGCGTTTATTCGTATTCAGTCGAGAACACGTACATGCTTCGGAGCCATACACCTCGAAGTACTAAGTTTGAAGTTGACAGTTGACAATTCTCTATCTTCACACTTTTGCTACCAACGCACCCTAGCTCTGAGAGTCAACGAGATAGCCGGATAGATATCGAACGAGTCACACTTCCCTGACTGCTCCTGGCACCTTCCCTTGTTCCCCAGTTCAGTTGCCGAAATGGGTTCCCCAGTTCAGTTACTAATCTTCAGTCAGTGCAGCAGTTGGTTCATGTTGGTTGCCGTGCCTGCCCCCGTGAGCAATTGGCACTGACGGTACCACAACTCGTCCGGCATGTGCAATTAAGTCACACAACTGAAAAACCTAAATAACTGGTCACACAACTGACTAGATAGGTGCACTTTTGTCACAAACATGCCACATCATCCCATTCTGTACTGAAACTTCTCAAAAACTTGGACGTGGCTGGATGGTAGCTTGTTGCTGCTGGGTTTTTTAGCTGCAGGGATGCAGGCATGCAGCGAGCGCGGACGCCGTCCAACTCCTCCTTCGCAACCTCAGCTTACTGCAACTGGCAGCAGTAGCACTAGTGCTTATCATGTTCATGCCCTTTGTCCTGCACGTTCAAACGCTTGAATCGTCAGTAAGTACAAGAAGGAAAGAAAAAATCTTCAAGTAAAAACAGAAGCTAGCTGGTCAGCTCTGCTGAGGTGTGTGTATGGATTGGATCGAGCAACGCAATCTCAGGCTGAATCACTGAATGTGCACTGTTAGTCAGCTAGGCATAACAGAGAAATTGTGGCGCAGAGAGAGCTGAGCTGAGGATGGCTTGAAACAGACCAGCAGCACGCAGCGCGTCACGTGGTTGTATATTCAGAGAGATGGAAGAAAGGAATCGTTCTAAAAATGTTGCTGCCTGATCGATCTATCAAACAGCCATTGACGATCTCTTGAGCGCGCCCAGCACGGTCCTCGCACGCCGTCTCCTTGGTCACTGTACGACGACGATCTATTGACCCGCGACAGCTGCAGAGACAGAAAGAGATAGCTAGGTGCGTCTCCTGCCATGCCCCGTTGCAAAGGAATCCGCCCATGTCTCCATTTTCTTTTCTTTGGGCGCATGTTTACTGCTGCCCTAGCATTTCAAAACTGTTGGTTGTATCGGGTTGTTGATATATTTATATAGCAGGGTTACGGGCTATTTCATCGAAGGCAGAGCAGAGAGTGAAACAGAGTAGTGGTATGTTCAGATCGGTTCAGTAGAGGAACCATTCTGTATTTCTGTATTGCTGCTAAGTGCCTGGACCGATCTATCGGGTTTTGCAAACACCCATCCGGGATCAAGTGGCACCTAGCAGCAAGCAATGCCACTGATAGTATGGTGCTAGCGTATTGATGGGAAGTTCGATTGATTCAAGAAAGTAGCCTTTTAGCGTCAGGGCCAAAGCACAACTTCTCTGAATTCTTCCCGTGCCTTTAGATATGCGCATAGTTACAACCGTCGAAAATATTTCCATCACTGTGTTCCAACTTCGCACGCATGCAGCGTCTGAGGAAAATCAACACCAGTCATACATCATGCACTCATACAAAGGTCTACCACAAAATAATGAATTAATAAGAATCATTTCTGATTTCTCTATTGAATATTACATCTTTATTCTTCCGATTGTATCACTAACTGATTTTATTCTCTGAATGATTAATTCTGGGATTCTCACTATGAGTGGCCAGGAAAAAAAAAAGGACTCCATGACAATGCTATTTCACTGAAGTACATCCGGTAAAGCTCAAAAAGTTTCCACGGTCAAACTTTGCTAAAGTAGAGTGCACATGCATGGGATACAATTCCCTGATATGTAAAATGTAATATGACAAATGCAAAGATATATCGCATGTTGTCGTCGTAGGCGCAAAATCGATCTACCGAGAACCAACCAATCCGCAACAAAACCTCAGTCTCCCGGGAGATGATTCCCTGCTGCGACGACCTCGCAGACCCAACCACAAAATCGATTATTATCACCTTTCCTCCTGCGTCCCTTGCTGGGATTGCTTCCTTGCATCGTCGCAGTATCTTCACGCAATCTTCATCTTTCCAGTCATGCAAAACACACTGCAACCAACAATTCATGCACACAAGTAATCTATACTAGATATCGTAGAGTGAAGAAAAATGTCTATTATTTGAAGCCACGTGTGTGTACGTGTGTTGTGTATGTATACCATTAAGGCGTTGACTATGAAACAATGGATTTCGATTTGCTAGTTTGATATTGGTATAGTAATTCCTTCGATTTATCTTATCTATGTTCCTGTTTATGAAACAACGTACAAATAATTACACTATTGCTATCTAGCTATGTTCCTTGTGCGACAAAATCATAACACCTACTAATACGCAAGGTGCGTACCTTGAGTAGAACAACGTCGGCTGGTGGGATGTAGTCAAACATATCGCCGGCGACGAATGTAACAGTTTCATGGGCCGGAGCAGAAGCAACGACGTGAGGGAGATCCAGCACGGTGCACTTGACGTGTGGGAACGCTCTTGCGACGGCCGCCGCCGTGGTGCCATGGCCGCCGCCGACGTCCACCAGCGAGCACCTAACGCCCCGAACACGCTGCCTCCGCACTCGGTCAGGAGGTTCTCCATGGTAAAGCGAGTTTCGGCGTCCATGGAGGCCTGGAACATGGCGACGACCGCGGCGTCGGAAGCTGTCAACTCCCACACAGTGCGGCCATTCGCCAGCTCGAAGAGCGACATTTCCGCCGCCCGGTCGTCGGTGAACCACTCACGCATGCCGAAGAGCGCCGCCGAGGAGATCTTGTTGACCATCCCCACTACGGGGACAGGCCACCGGAGACGAGAAGACGGGACACGCGGGTGAGCTTGTAGCATGCGGCGTCGCCAGAGTAGGTGACGGAGAAGACGGCGCCGGAGGTCGTGAGGACTCGCATGAGGCGGCGGAGGTTGGGGAGCTTAGTCGGATGAATGCCGGTGTCGTCGGCGAGCTCGGACAAGGTCGCGCCGGCGCCGCCACGGCTGTGGATGGCGTCGGCGATGCGGAGGTCGGTGGCGGCCTTGAGCGCCAGGGACTTGACGAAGCCGAGGCAGTGGTGGAACAGCTCCACCTGAGCTTCGAGCAACTCGTCGCTGCTCATGGCGTGCTCATCTTCTTGTTGGATGAAAGCTGCCATGCTAGCTTTCCTTTTTCTGTTTGACGCGAAAGGCAGGAGCTCTATATATAGTGCAATGCAGAAGTATAAAGTTGACAGAAACAGGGAAGCAGAGAGGAAAAAGACTGCGGAGCCGCTAGCGATTTCAGGGAAAGAAAGGAAGATCATTCCCAAAAGTGCTTATATTACTAGGGAACTTTAGATTTTTCTGTGAAATTTCAACATGACATTGGCTATTTTTTAAAACATTTATTTACATCACAAACAAAATAACCAAGTGCACAACTCTGGACTCATATCACCGTACTCCGGGGTTTCAACCTTTTGAAAAAAAATCTGAATAAATTTATTAAGAGACTATACGCATCGATCAGTGCGAGGGTCCGGAGCTATGCTTTTGTTTTTTGAATGGTAGAGCTATGCTTTTTCGGCATACTTTGTCTTGGTATTGCGAGAACCGGTGTTGGTAGGTCACATTCTAGCATGACCCCGCCGTAGCGCATGGCAGCCGAGTACAAAGGGACGGATGGACCACGCGCACGCACTGCAACTTTTGAAGTAACACCCACTGCACGAAGTCAAACATTGCATGCGCGTGCGTGTGCGCGTGCATGTGTTGAGCTATATTCAGTTGAGACACCGAAAATGCGGTGGAGCACCCGGCGACGCACCCACCCCATATCTCATCATTCCCTTCTCATCTAACCAACGCATCTGATCAGCTCTCCCCGTACTATATTTTATTCCCCACGCGCTTCGGCCAGTAGATGCTGTTTGGTGACAAAATGCATGCAGCCTCACATTAATCTAATCCATGTGAGCAATAAATGACATGCATGCATGCAGGCTCAGCTTAATTTAATCAAGAGAGATTAGGTATTCACCCACCCACCATTTTCACCTTTTTATTGTCAATATTGTATCGGCTATATCTTTCGAATCGAATATCAGATGTTTAATATATTTTTTATATTTGAGATACTGGTGAGAAGATCTTCAAAATAAGATCAATATTGAACACTTTTCATGCATATTTTCAAAAATTTCAAAATTCGGCTTTTGAAAATGGTATTGGAATCACAAATATTTCATGCATATTTTCATTATGATTTCTTGTGGCATCACAAATATTTCATGCATATTTTTCATTATGATTTCTTGTGACATCACAAATATTTCATAAAACTTTCGCACATGTAATACATTTTCATGTGCACTTTATTTTTAAATTATTTTTCAATGGATTCAAGAAAAATAAGTAATAAATGTTTCATAAATCTTAGAGTTTAGTTTTCCTGATTAAATTTCTTGTTATTTTTTTACATGTTGTTTTATGACAAAATTCATTAATTTCAAAACTTGCCACACACATTCGAGTTATTTTAAAAAACATTCCACGTAGATTGCACATACTTGGATTATCTTTAGTTATATTTTTCAATCAATTCTGGTTATTTAAAAAGTTTAACTAGTTTAATTATGGGTTCATATTTTTTGGAATATATTTGTATAAAGGTGTGTTCAAAACAAGATTTTTTTTTTTCACATGCGCAAAAAATTGTGAAAACTTTTCTGGTTTCAATACCATTTTTCACAGTCAATTTTTCTTTAAAAAAATCAAGATATATCCAATATTGTTCTTGTTTTGAAGATCTCCTCACCGGGATATCAAATATAAAAAAATATCAAAAATCTGACGTTCGGTTCAAAATATATACCCGATACAATTTTTTTGAGAATGAGATTGAAAATGATTGGTGCGTGGATAAAAAATCATAATTAAATTAATGTCACCACACTTAACTTGGCTAATTACCGTCCACTAGACTTTTAATGCACATGTATGTTGAACTCTCCTATTAAATGCACCATGCTAGATGCTGTTCTGTGGTGTTGTTACGACGTCACCGTGGGATCGGCCGGCCGGCAACGCTATTTTGATTCCTAATCACGATATATTCTCAGCCATTGGATTCGCTCCGCGCGCGTCCCCAAGAGCCAAAAGTCCGGGTCAGTTGAGACATCCACATGTAACTGCCAGCCTGAATCACATATTGAACTTTGAAGTAAAGTCTGACGTTGACAATTCTATATCTTCATGCACTTTGGCTACCAACCAACTGATAGTACGTGCCTACCTACTTGCCTATCCCTGCTGCCAGGGAAACACTAGTTATTCTTATTCTTTTCTAAAATCGACAGATGGTTCGATCTAAAAATATATATAAAAGATAAAAACGAGAGAGGGAAACACTAGGTAGAGTCAACAGCTGGAAGTATTGTCGACATGCCCAAACTTTTCAATTCAGTTCTGGGACTCTGGAGTATCCTCGGGTTGGCTGTGTTTCCTTGCAGCAGGGATGCACCATGCACAGACGCCGTCCACCGCAAGATCATCAGTCAGAAGGAAAGAATGTTGAAGGGTAGAAGAGAGCAACTGCTAGGATTGATATAGCTAGTCAGATTTGGTGACGGGACACGCATGAATGGATCGAGCTAATCCATGCTCTCACCTGATGAAAAATCGCCGCACTAATCTGAGGAGAACAACATATGAATGGACAGAAAAATCACTTTAGTGACCGCTACAAAATCCCAAAGTATAGTGAACGTTAAGAACATACCTTGTGCAAAGAAGGGACAATGTTGCATGATTTTCATATTAAACTATGGTTTAAATAGAGAAAACGAATCCCTGTGAAAACCGTCTGCACCCTAGAACTTTCTATTTTTCGACACCTTAATACATAGAGAATCATATACACTACTAAAGTTTACTCTTTTTACTTGCATTTAAGGGAGACAACTCTACACTCTACCGCCATCTATCGACATATTTATTATACGACGAACTTTAAGATCTTTTAAAGGATGATTAAGGAAATAAAAACTGAGAAAACAATGTGCATATATATACATTATGATTCAGATGATAGTCATGCGGGCGGGCAAGCAATTTCTGTTTTTTTTTAGAAAAAGAGAAATAAAAAATTGAGGATACATTTAAAAATACATTTTATTGTTAGATAATGTATTAGAACAATAAATATTATTTGAATTAATGTTAAAATTTCTCGGAGGTGTGTTTCAACCACAAACATTAGATTGTAAACTAATAATTTTGTATTATAATATTTGACAACAATGTATGTGGTTATTTTTTTAAGTGTGATATAGAACTATAGTAATTAACAAGAAAGTCGTCTACTATTCCATATTCTACAAGAAAAGACAGACCCATGATATGATCTTGAGTCAGATTGCGTATATTTCAAGATGGAGATTGAAGTGTCGATCCCGAGGGTTTGAAATTAGCGAAGAGCAGTGGATCTGAAGGCCTCTAGTTGACATAAGTGAATAGTGGTGTGGGACAGCAACCTCTGTTCTTTCGAGGAGCAGGTCTTCGGGCAAAAATGAAGAAATCGGATATCCGTCACGATTTTCTTTTCTAGTTCCGGGAATATTTAATAGTCAGAATTGGGTGGTATCATCTATGTTATTTAGAGTTTTTTCACTATGCGTTTGCACATTTATAGCCAGATTAAAGCACTTCGTAACACCTCTGGGATCACTAAATGAATTTGGTTGTGAAGCCCGCACCTCCATCTTCAACACTTTCTACCCTTTTTTTTCAGCCTTAATCATTTATTGTAATGAAAGTCCAACAAGAAAATATTGTGCTGATGAATGAATATCAGTCACCAAACATTATGTCCGAAAAACAAAGTTGCAAAGAAAGAAAGTTTAGAAAATCAAACAACAAAGTTTGGAAAATGAAGTTTTTAGTGTTTGCGCTACAGGGCTGATTCATCGTCGTTTTTTGTACTTTAGGTCATTTGAATCTTGTTGTTGTTTCAAATTATATCGTTAAACAATGTAATTTTAACTATGTTTTAATGTTATATCGTTAAACTTGAGACTATGTCATTTAATTAGTTGTATTGCCTTTGAATAAGAGAGTTCTCACCACTATTGCTTAGGTCTTTCAACCTATTCTCCATCGGTGAAGATCTCAAGTCTTACGAATTCTATGGTCCGTTGGTAAAACTTCATATTCAATTCGTCATTATTAGTTGAGTTTTTTTTCACCCTTGATGGATTTTGTACTATAATCAGCGGATTTTTTTCACCTTTGAAGCTTGAGTATCGTCCATTCATATTTCTATTAATTGTTCTATTTGAAGAACAAATACATTTGTTGTTTCCCAATTAGGACAACTCCAAGGGAACCCCCAATCGTTCTCATCTATCCGTTTGACGTGTCCGAGAAAAATCGCATCTCAAGACGACAAATTTTTCGGATTTTGTCCAAACACCCCCATTTATCTCCCAAATCAGCGGAGATTTGTGGGTGTCCGGACTTATCCAGAGATAGTTGCCTCATAGAAAACTTAATAGGCGGTCCCCACTTCGTATCCACACTCCATTGTTTCTCTCATCCCTCTCTCTGTATCTCTCTCTCTCTCTCTCTCTCGAGGCATGTTTCTCCCACCAAATGTAGGTTTCGCCGCTCCTATCCCCACAATGTCGCTGGACGACCGTCGGCCCTGCCGCACGCCTCCGACCCATTAAAGTCGTGTGCGAAGTCACACGGCGCAAGGCGCAGGCACCCTGCAAACCCATGTTTGTCGCTCGTCCTCGCCTTCGATGTCTACTCCAGTCACGCCCATGAAGGTATTCGGTCATTTGACCGACCAAACTTTTAGGTATAATTTTTTTTTGCAAACTTTCTGTTATGACATTTTTGTATGTGGTAGGCAATGGATAGCGAGAATTAGTTCTTCTTTGATGAATTTTTGGAATTGTCATCTGATGATTATGACGATGATATTTATATGTTTATGTGAACTATGTTATTTGAGTGTTTGCTTTTTTGTTTAGTTTTGTGTATTAAAAAATACCTTGCAATTGATTGGCATCATAAGTACGTGAAACATGAAGAAAAACGAAATGGACAAAAGTACAAAACGTACACTTGTTCGATCAGCTTGTGGGCCCATATTTCTGGAAAAGTGTTCGGACACCTTCAAAGGAACGACAAGGAAAAACGCATGTCAAGCGAGTACGCCCAAGGAACGACAAGGCAAAAGGGGTGGATGGATCATGGATGCAACACGACTTTCTCTTCAGTCAGTGCAGCAGCTGGTTCCGGCTGGTTGGCGCCGCTAGCGTGGACGTGGCTGGATGGTAGCTTGTTGCTGCTTGGTTTCCTAGCTGCACGGATGCAGCGGGCGCGGCCGCCGTCCACCTCCTCCTCCGCAAGCTCAAGCTTACTGCAACTGGCAGCAGCACTAGTGTTCACCATATTCATGTCCCTTGCCCTGCACGTTCAAACACTCGAATTGTCAGTAAGTACAAGAGAGAAAGAAATAAAGCATCTTCGTCAAGTAAAAACAGAAGCTAGCTAGCCAGATTTGGTCACGCGTGTGTATGGACCATCGAGCAACGTAATCTATCACCGAATGACTGAATGTGCACTGTCAGCTAGGCAGGTACATTCAGAAAAGTTGATGCTATATCGATCTATGCCATGTGCTTCACAGAGGAATTGTGGCGCAGAGCAGAGTAGAGCATGGCATGAAAACGGAGTAGCATGCAGCATACATTCAGAGTGATGGAAGAAAGGAATCACTCGGAAAAGTTACTGCCTATCGGCCGCATTGCGCAAACAGCCGGCCATTGCGGATCTAGCAAAAAAAAAAAAGCATCGATGTCTGCGAGTCAGCGTCAATTGTTGTGAATTCGATCACGAAAGTAGATTAGGGAGCCGCTTTCAATATATGTTACTTGGTGAACGACTGAAGTGCACAATTCTGTTAAGTTGATGGATCTGCAATGCAATTGCCCCTTCAAAATAGACTTACAAGCAATAAAATCGTAGTCGGTCTGAAGATTTTTCTTTTGGGGGTGTCACTTGTCACGCACTTACTCTGGCAGTAGTGGTACTCCTAGCTAGGCTTTCGCTTGACACGCATGCACATTATGTGGTTGTAGACTTGGATAGGAGTAGCTATAGGAGCAGCGTGATGAAAAGATGGGCACAATCTCAAGTTACATTCGGACCGGCACTAGCAGGCAGACATGAACCTTTTTATATATTTTTATTTGGAAGCAAATATGCACCTTATAGTTAGGTCGTAGGATAAGATGGCTAGGTGCTCACATTAATTCCGGGGTTGAATTGATCTGTCTTTCGTTGTACTCCGTTGAACACGGAACTTTATTCTGTGCCGTAACGTAAGAGGTGACGAACGGTACTGTCGCTATCAGCTGTGGCTGCTGCCTGCTGGTTGCCTAATTTGGGTCGTTGTCTCATCTCCCCACCACGGCGAGCTTCCGGATCGATGCGCCATCAGCAACTTGGAGCTAGCTAGCCATCGCTACTGTTTTGGCGACGGGAACACTTCCCACTCACGACAGCGTCTTCGAAACGCAGGGCCGGGAGCATGTATCTATGTGGAGATATAGAGGCAGAGATATCTGATCGATGGTGATGGATGACTGGGCGATCGAAAAACAAAGCGATTAGAGCATTTCCAGTCGCGGCCCCAATAGCGGCTCCACTCCACAGTTATCTGGCTGGGCTACTGATCCTAACATGTTCTTGCTCCAACTTCTTGCTATGGTAGAAGATGCTCTTGCCAATGTGCCACATTCTCCTCAACTCGGTCTAGCTGCGTGCGGCGGATCGTTTGATGCGGCTCAGAAAGCAGCTTGCCTGCGATGGTGTTCTACGGATCTGGGCGTGAAGGTCTCCCGTCTTTCTTCTCTCTGGTGGTGGTCCGGCGGCGGCACTAGTAGAAAAACCATCTTTGGTCCAGGGCCGCCCCAGCCATTAGCCCCGGTTCAGGTAAAAACCGGGACCAGTGCCTGGCACTGGTCCCGGTTCGAGTTGCCACGGCCCCGTGGACCATTGGTCCCGGTTCGGTTGGGGGTATTGGTCCCGGTTCTTGGCACGAACCGGGACCAAAGCTCCAGAGCCAGACACGTGGCGTGCGGCGGAGCTTTGGTCCCGGTTCGTGCCAAGAACCGGGACCAATACCCCTCCCTGCCTATAAATAACCCCACCCCCCTTCTCTCCTCTAATTTTTTTTCTCTTGGATTGGTGGGAAGTGGGTGCTATTTTTTTTTCCTTTGCCACGCACAAGATGTGTTCGATGAAATGCCCGACCCACACTTAAGTTCACACAAAATGATATCCTCGGCCGAGGTTAGCAACTTTATCCTTTTCGTCTGTAATTGATACAGAAATATTGCACGTGTCGATGTACGGTGGTCATTTCACTATTCAAGATGTTATTGTAATGGTATTTGATAAACTTAATTATATATATGATGCAGATGGATGCACGGATGCGATGGATGTACGGCGAACGACGCAGTTCCGAGTTTATTGCAGGCCTGCATAAATTTCTCGATGTGGCTGAGGCAAACAAAGTGAATAATTTTATGCCTTGTCCATGTGAGAAGTGTCGGAACGTCAGGGAGTACTCTGACCCGAGAACCATTCAAGACCACGTGATTCGGAAAGGTTTCATGCCCAGCTATAATTGTTGGACCAAGCACGGAGAAAGAGGGGTTACGATGGAAGACAATGAAGAAGAGGAGGATGATGACAACTATCCTATGTTCCCTGAGGAATGCGGTGATACTGTTATGGAAGACGTTGAAGAAGAAAGAGGTGAACATCGGGCATCAGATGAGCCCGCTGATGGTCTTGGTGGGGTCATTTCTGATGCAAAGCGAGAATGCGATACAGAAAAGGAGAAGCTAAAGTTGGAGGCCATGCTTGAGGATCACAAAAAGTTGCTGTACCCAAACTGCGAAGATGGCAGCACAAAGCTCGGTACCACACTGGAACTGCTGAAATGGAAGGCAGAGACTGGTTGTTCTGACAAGGGATTTGAGAAGTTACTGAAAATAATGAAGCCGAAGCTTCCAAAGGATAACGAATTGCCCGAGACTACATACGAAGCAAAGAAGGCTATCTGCCCTCTAGGATTAGATGTGCAGAAGATACATGCATGCATTAATGACTGCATCCTGTACCGCGGTGAGTACGAGAACATGGATAAATGCCCGGTATGCAATGCACTGCGGTACAAGATAAGACAAGATGACCCTGGTGATGTTGAGGGCGATGACGAGCCCCCCGGAAGAGGGTTCCTGCTAAGGTGATGTGGTATGCTCCTATAATACCACGGTTGAAACGTCTGTTCAGAAACAAAGAGCATGCCAGGTTGTTGCGATGGCACAAAGAAGAGCGTAAGAAAGACGGGAAGTTGAGACACCCCGCCGATGGGTCCCAGTGGAGAAAAATCGACAGAGAGTTCCCGACATTTTCAGATGACGCAAGGAACTTAAGATTTGGTCTAAGTACAGATGGCTTTAATCCTTTTGGGGAGCAGAGCTCCAGTCATAGCACTTGGCCCGTGACTCTATGTATCTACAACCTTCCTCCTTGGTTGTGCATGAAGCGGAAGTTCATTATGATGCCAGTGCTCATCCAAGGCCCGAAGCAACCCGGCAACGACATTGATGTGTACCTAAGGCCATTAGTTGATGAACTTTTGCAGTTGTGGTCCGAACCAGGTGTACGTGTGTGGGATGAGCACAAACAACAGGAATTTGACCTACGAGCGTTGCTGTTCGTAACCATCAATGATTGGCCTGCTCTTAGTAACATTTCAGGACAGTCAAACAAGGGATACAATGCATGCACGCACTGTTTAGATAAGACTGAAAGTATACATTTGGGAAACAAGAATGTGTACCTGGGGCATCGTCGATTTCTTCCGAACAGTCATGCCGTAAGAAAGCCCGGCAAGCATTTCAACGGTGAGGCAGATCGCCGGAAGAAGCCTAACCTCCCTGATGGTGATGTTATATATGACATGGTCAAGGATTTAGAAGTAATCTTTGGAAAGGGTCCTGGCAGTCTATCTGTTCCGAATGACGCTGACAACCACGTACCCATATGGAAGAAGTGCTCTATATTCTGGGAGCTACCCTATTGGAAAGTCCTAGAGGTCCGGTCTTCAATCGACGTGATGCACGTGACGAAGAATCTTTGCGTGAACCTGCTAGGCTTCCTGGGCGTGTATGGGAAGACAAAAGATACACCGGAAGCACGGGCAGACCAGCAACGTATGAAAGACCCATACAACAAGCAGACGGATAAAGGGCGTCAATACTTAAGCAGCTACGCTCTTACCAAAGCAGAGAAGGAAATCTTTTTTGAATGCCTGAGCAGTATCAAGGTCCCGGCTGGCTTCTCGTCAAATATAAAGGGAATAATAAATATGGCAAGAAAAAATTCCAGAACCTGAAGTCTCATGATTGCCACGTGATTATGACGCAGTTGCTTCCGGTTGCATTGAGGGGGCTTCTACCGGAAAATGTTCGAGTACCCATTGTGAAGCTATGTGCATTCCTCAATGCAATATCTCAGAAGGTCATCGATCCAGTAACTCTACCAAGTTTACAGAAGGCTGTGGTCCAATGTCTTGTCAGCTTCGAGTTGGTGTTCCCCCCATCATTCTTCAATATTATGACGCATCTCCTGGTTCACCTAGTCGACGAGATTGCCATTCTCGGTCCTGTATTTCTACACAATATGTTCCCCTTCGAGAGGTTCATGGGAGTCTTGAAGAAATATGTTCATAACCGTGCTAGGCCAGAAGGAAGCATCTCAAGGGCTATGGAACAGAAGAGGTCATTGAGTTCTGTGTTGACTTTATTCCTGACCTTAAGCCGATTGGTGTTCCTGAATCGCGGCATGAGGGGAGACTGAGTGGAAAAGGCACGCTAGGAAAGAAAGCACTGATATGTAGGGACGGGCATTCTTTAACTCAAGCACACTACACAGTTCTACAAAGTTCCACCTTCGTGGCTCCGTATATCGAGGAACACAAGAATTATGTACGCTCCAAGAACCCGGGGAAGGATGACTCCTGGATTAAAGAAAAACACATGGAGACCTTCGGCAGTTGGTTGCGATTACAGCTCATGAATGACACCACTGTCGGAGATCAGCTCTACTTGTTGGCCGCGTCACCATCTTCGACTGTATTGAATTTCCAAGGGTACGAGATAAATGGGAATACATTTTACACGATCGCCCAAGATAAAAAGAGCACCAACCAGAACAGTGGTGTCCGCTTTGATGCAACAAACGACGATGGGCAAAAGGACACATACTATGGTCGCATAGAGGAGATATGGGAACTTGACTATGGACCTACTTTTAAGGTCCCTTTGTTTCGGTGCAGTTGGGTCAACATGAATGGAGAAGGGATAAAGGTAGACCAGCTGTACGGGATGACAACAGTGGATCTCAAGAATCTTGGTTGTTACAAGAACGAACCATTCGTCCTAGCCAATGATGTGGCTCAGGTTTTCTATGTGAAGGACATGTCCTCCAGACCGAAAAAAAGAAAAAACAAGCAAACGAATACATCAGACGATGAGCCAAAGCGTCACGTAGTTCTTTCAGGGAAAAGAAACATCGTGGGAGTCGAGGACAAGACAGACATGTCAGCAGATTATGATAAGTTTGATGAAATTCCGCCCTTCACAGTGAGAACTGACCCAAGCATCCCGTTAAATAATGAAGATGCTCCATGGTTACGGCTGAAGCGATCATAGGCCAGGGACATACGCGAAGAAGGGTTCATGGCTTTTATGTAAATCAATGTAATGTATTAAACCTTTATGTGATGTGTAGTAATGTATTAAACCTTTATGTGGTGAAAACCATAATACACGAAATGGGAGTTTCCATCTAGAAGAAATGGGTTATATCACATGTGAGTTTTCTTTTTTGTTTTCTGTTAATTAATTGCATGACGACCGGTGAAACACGCGTGGTAGGTGGTTGTCGGCTCCCACACCTCCCGTGGGAACCTCTCAAACCTCAGCTTCGACCGTCCAAACACAGTTCCCCCTGCATACAGCCCGACGGTGGCTCGTGAGTTTGAGCGCCACTTCGATCCAAGCAGCGGTAAGACGTCTCTGATGATCTACAACCGTCCGGCAAGACGTCTCTGATGATCTGCAACCGTTTGGAACGGTCGCAGGTCATCAGAGACGTCTTGCCACTGGTTGCCCAAAGATGCCTCTCCGAGTGACGCTGGAATGTTTTGTGTTTGAGCGCCACTTCGATCCAAGCAGCGGCAAGACGTCTCTGATGATCTACAACCGTCCGGCAACACATCTCTGATGATCTGCAACCGTTTGGAACGGTCGCAGGTCATCAGAGACGTCTTGCCGCTGGTTGCCCAAAGATGCCTCTCCGAGTGACGCTGGAATGTTTTGTGTGAGTGAACCTGTCTGAGGAGGGCGGCTATATATAGGGTACGTGTGCTTCTTTAGTCCCGGTTGGTAACACCAACCGGGTCATGTGGCTCACGAAGTGGTCGTGATACTGCTGATCCAACAGCTCACAATCCCTCAAAAGAAACACACCCCTGATCCAACGTCTCACAAGCGCTTGAAAGAAACACACGATCCGTGTGCTTCTTTAGTCCCGGTTGGTAACACCAACCGGGTCATGTGGCTCACGAAGTGGTCGTGATACTGCTGATCCAACAGCTCACAATCCCTCAAAAGAAACACACCCCTGATCCAACGGCTCACAAGCGATTGAAAGAAACACACGATCTGTGTGCTTCTTTAGTCCCGGTTGGTAACACCAACCGGGACTAAAGACGGGCTTTGCGGTCACGACACGTGTCCTCCCCCAGCGCTTCCCTGGGCACGTGTCCTCCCCCAGCGCTGCCCTGGAGGTCTTTATATATTGTCGCCGACGGGGTAAACCCTAATCCACCATTCCTAGCCACGAACGCATCGTCTCCACGAGATGGATCCGCCACGCCCGCCGCAGCGCCTTCTGGACGAGGTCGAGCGTGCTCGGCAGAGCGCGCTTGGGCGCAACCGCGAGCGCCTATGACGAGCCCGGCGTGGAGAGGAATGCCCAGCTACCGGCCTCCTGCTCCACCAGGTGCCGCCGCACCTCCACCTGGCGCCGCTGCACCTCCACCAGGCGCCGCCGCTCCTCCCGCGGAGGAGGAGGAGGACGACGACTTCGACTGGAGCGACGACGGGGAAGAAGGTTGTGGGTTGCAGATACAGGAGGCCATGGAAGCCTCCTTCCAGTCTGTCCGCGACTACCCTGTCCAGCGAGCCAAGACTTCCTACCAGCTCAAGGCGAAGGAGGCTTCCGATCTGGATTGGGCGCTGAAAGACTCATCCTCCATGGATCTTGCCCTCCGCCGCAAACGTGCGCGCGAGAACCGGGCGGCCGCCCACGGGGCTGGCTCCTCCCGCCGTTCCCCCTAATCCTACGGCCTTCGAGCCAGCAAGTCCGTTTATGTAGAATAATGTTGGTGATGTTGGATCAGGGGTGTGTTTCTTTCAAGCGCTTGTGAGACGTTGTATCATGTGTAATAATGTATTAAACCTTTTATGTAATGCATTAAGATAAATGAATTAATTATTTCGAATTTCGACTTACGGATTTAAAGATATGAATTTATCCATATTAAATTGAAAATGACAATAATAATGTAAAATTGATTTTGGATTATTTATACAAATTCAAACACTTTTCACGTTGAAAGTTTTGTCAATTCAAAATATGCAATAAAGTTAATATATTTTTAATTGAAAATGGCAAAATGCTTAATAGTTTGTATAGTTAGAATAATTATTTCAGAAAACAGAAAATGGTTTTGGATTATTTATTCAAATTTAAAAACTTTTCATGTTGAAAGTCTTTTCAGATTCAAAACCATTTGAAATTCATATCCAAACACCTAAATAAGAAAAAAAGGCGGGAACAAAATTTCAGAACCGAAAAGTTCGAAATAATTTTGAAAAAGGACCCTTTGGTCCCGGTTGCTGGCAAGAACCGGGACCAAAGAGTCCATGGGCGCGCCACTGGATCTGGCATTAACTGACCCTCTCATTGGTCCCGGTTGCTGGAAAGAACCGGGACCAAAGAGGCATTGGTCCCGGTTCTTTCCAGCAACCGGGACCAATGACCCCCTGCTACTTAACCGCTTCCCCTTCTCCTTCCACGATTCATTCGCAGAAAACGCCTAAGTCCCCGGAGAAGCGACGGAGCGAAATTGCGCCGTCAGGCTGCCCGACCTCGCCGTCGACGCTCCCTCGACGCCGGCACCCTCGACGCCCGCGCCGCCGCGCCCTCGACGCCCATGCTCTCTATCTCTCTCCCGGTGAAACCCTAGCCGCACGGCCGCCGCGCCACCGCAGTTCGAGCTTGATTCCGGCCGTCTTCGACCTCGCCTCGCCGACCATCTCTACAGCTTCCTGGTGAGCTCGCGGTCCTCGTGGACCTTCTCTCCCTCTCTATTGCGCTCTGTTTCGTCCTCGCGTCGATGTCCGCCGCCGTCCGCCGCAAACCGTCGTCGCCGGTGGTGCTCCGGCGACCATTTGGTCACGGTGCCGCCCACGAACGACTCCCCATGCACGTGCGCGTGCAACACGCCCAGTCGCGCGTGCCCGCTCGCCCTCCTCCGGCGAGACTCGCCGGAGCAGAGCCGCCGTGGGTGCTCCTGTGTCTTTGACATGTGGGCCCCGGCTGTCAGCCTTTTATTCTTTTCCTAAAATGAGTTTGGAAATTATTAAATCTCTGACAGGTGGGACCCAGCTTAATTAATAAATGCCAGAAAATGATTTAAACTTGTAAAATCAATATCTTTTAATCTGTTTATCAGAAAAATATGAATAATATATCAAAATGCACAGAAAAATAAATGCTAGCTATTTATGTCAAAATACAAACATTTTGGAACATTTCAATTTGGTGAATATTTGGAAATAACTTCAATGCATTTCCTTTAGTTATGGAGCTAATTTAAATAAGTGTTTATATTTGAAATTTGACTTCTATTAACATCTAAAATATGTTTTAGAGCTCCATGTTAATGCATTAAATTGGTCATGCATGATTGAACAATGTTAAATTAGAAGAACTAAAATACCTTCTTATATTAAATATGGAATTTGTGGAAATGATTTTATTAGTCATTGCAATTCCATTTAAATTGACCTACATGACCTAGGATGCATTTCAATATCTTTAATTGGTCATATCATACATATTGTTTGCAGTGCATCGACGTCGTATGTTGATTGTAGATGTTTACGATACGAGTTTACGATACGAGTTTACGGGTTTATGATATTGTAGATGTATCTTGACATATGGAACAAGTTACCCAACTAAAGTTTTGTGCATTGTTCTTAATTTGCAGAAACTATGGAACGAGACGAAGATCAGGAAAATATCCTCCAGGATATAATCCGCGGGCCGGAAGATATTGTCGATGTCACCACGGAGTTTTTGAACAACTCCGGTGAGGGAGATGAGTCTCTCAACCGAAGAGACGGCTCCGGTGAGGTAGAACCCGACGGCCGGGGTGAGGGAGAAGTCAGCGAGGGAGAAGCCGACGAGGGAGAAGCCGAAGGCTCCGGTGGAACATTAAATGTTGCAAACTCCGGCGAGGTGTATACATATATTAATGAAGCCGAAGATTGTATTAATTAAGCCTCTGCTGTCTATATACATATATTAACGCTCTTTCTTCTTTTAGCCCTCCGGATCGAGCAAATCTTCTGTAAGGACAAAACGAGGCCCAGCCAAAAAGTTGGGCGACCAAGAAAGGTACACGATCGAAAGAGTCGCTGAAGACGGCACACCGACTGCTCCCCCTGGTGTTAAAAATAAAATGGTAAAGCAATGCGGAGTTCTTGTTAGGGACTTCATCCCGATCACCGTTCGAGAATGGCATCGGCCAAAGGAGAAAGGACAGCTATATGTCAGCGATGAGGGCAAAGAAAGACTTTGGAGAAAGCTCATGGTTAATTTCACCCTGCCGGCGCCAGAGGTGGATTCAGATGAGGAGGATCCAGATGAGGCAGAAAAGATTGCCCGGAAAATCATGGAGCAAAAAGTCAAGGACTGGGCACTTAAGAAGATGGCCGAGCTATTCAAGAACTGGAAGAAAAGATTGAACAAACTGTTTGTCAAGAAAAATAAGACTCCAGACTTCGATAAAGGGTATGAGAAGATAAAGGACTACTGGGAAGAATTTGTGGCGTACAAGAAATCAGAGGAAGCTCTGGAAAAGTCTGCAAAAAATGCGGCAAATGCTGCTCTAAAGATGTACCACCATACTATGGGGCCTGGTGGCTACGCTGGTAGCATGCCTAAGTGGGAGAAACTTGAGGCGGACCTGCTGGCTAATGGGATCACTCCAGAGCCACTCAAGTGGATCGAACGGGCAAGAAATTGGTTTTACGGGCATGGGGGCACGTTGGACGCAGAAGGGAAGTGCATATATAACAGAAGACACAAAGATAATCCCCTACTACCCATCCAAGAAATTATAAATGCAGTAAAGGATGTTGAAGAGGGACGGTTCATTCCCGATAGAGAGGATGACGAGCTCACACGCGCCCTTGGGAATAAGGAACACGACGGACGGTTACGAGGCGTACCTGGCTCCAAGCCCAAGACAATTGCGATTCCCGAGCACAGGAAGAAATTTCCTGATAGAAGCCATCAGAGGAGAAAGGAAAGGGAGGCAATGGAAGCACGCGCTGCTGCAGACCGGCTGCGTAATATAGAAGAGAATTAAAGCTGCAGAAGGAACAAATTGCCGTGCTTAGCCAGCAAGGTACTAGCGGCCAATCTCAACGGCACATGGTAGAAGCTGCATGCGATGGTACCGGTGGCCCATCGAATCGGAAAAGCAGCGTGGCTTCCACGGAGCTCCAGGATGGTAATGATGATGCAGTGGCTCCACTTCGTCGCTACCCAGTGGATGATATCACGGAGAGCACACCTTGTGAGATGCATGTGAAAGTTTTTAACTTAACCGTGAAGGTGGCGGTCGGCTATGTCGTACCAATTGGACCTAATCCAACTTACCATTTCTCTCCGGTTCCAAATGGCTACGCTGTTGTCGCGGTGGATGAAGTGATGAAAGATTATGAGGAGCTGAAGCTGCAACACCCTGCAGGTGAAGATGGGGAGGTGCTTGAACTTGGAGAAGCCAAGAAAGCGACCATTCTATGGCCAAAGGAATTCATCGTGCTTCCGAACTGGCAGCCAAGGCCATCGACTCCTCACCAGTCTCCAGCGCAACAGTCCTCTTCACCGCCTCAGCATTCTCCAGCGCAACAGTCCTCTTCACCGCCTCACCAGTCTCCAGCGCAGCCGTCTCCGCCGCCGCGTCAGCCGTTTCCGCCCACCGCTCGTACTATGAGGGGTAAGCGATCACCGAAACGTAAAAGGTCGCCCCTCCCAACAGTACCTCATAAGAATCTTCCCATTAGACCTTATGACAGGACTGTAGCGGAAAACGCCGCGGAGGTGGCTGCCTACAATAAGGCTTTTTTTGCACCAAAAAAGCCCGAGCAGAAGCCGGTATACGATGAAAAATCCAAAAAGTGGAGAAAGTCCTTCCTTGAGCAGCCATCCCAGATATCGATGAATCTGCCATCTGACTATGGTCGTGAACTTACTAAGCTAGCACGTGCCCAGTCTGAGCAGAACAAGGGAAGAAGTGCAAAAAGCGGGAAACAAATTGCCCAGCTCGGACAGCAGAAAAATCAATCGGTCCCCCCGCTCATAGTGTGTTCCGATGTCGACAAGGACTTCAGAGTCGCTATGGATAAGGACCTGGAATTATTGGACCCCAGAGCCATAGCTGCTGCTAAAGAACTTGGTGTCACTGTATCGCAGGCCAAGGAACAGGCTACCGCCTTGGGTATGAGCCTTGGTCAACTTTTAGGCTATGAAATCAGCCAATGTTAGAGATGGCACGGAAATATGTCCAAGGGGAGCCTATGGTCAGTAATGAGGAGCTCACGGTCTATCAACACATATGCGAAATCTGCATACTGGTACCTGGTGCACACATCAAAGAAGGACGCGAAAGAGTGGTTGCTGGACGTTAGAGTGGAGCATTTCTTCAAACGTTACCTATACAGGTTCAACTGACTGAACTGTTCCAGTTATTCAAAAGCGCGCCCTCGACAAATCTATCCTCTTGCTATTGTCTGTAAGTGATTTATTTTCGTAATTAAGTCTCTAGCTCAGCTCGTTCATTGCCTGTATTATATTATCCTGACTATATATATATCCTTTTGTACGCTATTATGCAGAATGAAGATGATGGAATGCAAAGATCTAAATTTTTGAGGTTGGGTTCGTTGACCCATATATCGTTAATGAATATGTTAGTCAATCACCCAAAGACGTGGAGCATGACCTGACCACCTTTTTAACCATGCAACATTTCTGTACGGAAATACTATTTCCTTACAACTTCAGTGAGTGTTTCTGTCTTGTACATATTTTTATTTGGCTTTCTCGATGTTAAGTGTAATTGATGAGCTATGCATGTCTGCTTTATGTAAACGTCCGCAGGTTCCACTGGATTCTGCTAAGCATTCAACCTGACAAGTCCATAGTTGAAGTCCACGACTCATTAAGTTGGGACCAAGCGTTGTGGTCCGACATGAAAGAAATGCTCAACAAGTAATTTCAATCATTATCGCATTATATCGCCCTCTTTCGTTCGTTCCCTGATGTCAAGTAATTAATAACTCCTTTGTTCATTTTCTTTGCCAAAGCAGGTGTTGGACAATTTTCAAACAGAAGGTAGAAGGTCCATTCAAAGATGAGCTAACTTATAAAACGGTGAAAGTCCGCAGCAGCCACCGGGGAGTAATTTATGTGGATTCTACGTTTGCGAGTTCATTCGCGAGTTGACCACTGAGCGGAGAACAACTGCTTTCAGCAAAATGCGGGAGAAGATCGACCCAGAACTGCGCGTAGGAGCAATTCAAGAGGAATTGGCGGGATTTCTGCTTAGGGAGGTCATCGATGAAAGGGAGAACATTATGCTTCGGACGATGAACTACATATGTGATCTATCTCCATGTAATTAAATAGTTGTATTCTCGCAAGAGATCGAATATTAATTATATATGCATCAACGTGTACTGTGTATATAGTAGAGCGTATAATATGCGTACGGAAACGATGGAGAGCACGTCGGCGATGCGAAGAAGGGGAGACGATGGAGGCACCGACGAGAGGGAGAGGGGGCACCGGCGAGAGGGAGAGGGGCACCGGCGAGAGGGAGGGGGCACCGGCGAGAGGAGAGGGGCACCGGCGAGAGGGATAGGGGGCACCGGCGAGAGGGAGAGGGGGCACCGGCGAGAGGGAACCGGCGAGAAGGAGAGGGGCACCGGCGAGAGGGAACCGACGAGAGGGAGAGGGGGCACCGGCGAGAGGGGGCACCGGCGAGAGGGATAGGGGCACCGGCGAGAGGGAGAGGGGGCACCCTAAACCTAAATACCAAAAAAAAAAGGCACACATTGGTCCCGGTTCGTATTAAGAACCGGGACCAATGGGTCTCCCCCACACCCAGCCAGAACTGGCCACGTGGACCAGCATTGGTCCCGGTTCTTGGACCAACCGGGACCAGCATTGGTCCCGATTGGCCAGTCCCGGTTGGGCAACCGGGACTGATGTCCAAGCCCAACCGGGACCATAGGTGCTTTTTCTACTAGTGCGGCGGAGGTCGACGGCGGGCGTTGGGTCTTTTCTATGCAGGGGCCTCCAAGGTGTTCTTTGTATTTTTTTTCTTTTCAGAGGTCCTTTCTGCATATGTGCCTGGACACCTGTGCTTCCGGCTGGTTCTAGTAGGGTTACGCGTGTGTGGTGTCTGTATCTTTGATCTTGTTGAATGAACGCGTGGAATTTTTGGTCAAAAAAAAGGACGTCACAAACAGTCACTGCAGGCCTCTCAAGTCAGCCGCTTTCTGCTAGTTGCTCCAAAGGCAACGCCGGAACTTGATCATGTTTGAAAATTTGAATAGAAATTTTTTAACAACAACATCAACATCAAAGTCTTATTGCCTATCAAGTTGGGTGGGCTAGATATGAAAAGCAACAGAAACTTGGGGAAACCAAAAAGAAAAGGAGAGAAAAAAAGTAAACAAAGAACGAGTGAACTAATATTCTGGCACTAGAAAATGTTCATCTTTGCAAAAAAAATATCAAGAATTTTATTCCCCATTCAATGGCCCGTACCAGTTGGTTCTTTATTTCCGGATGACTAACACGTACCAAGAAAAGTCTTAGTTTTCTTGTTGTGTTTTGCATCCACCTCTTGGGCCCTGCGACTGAGACCAGTTCAACAATCTCTCTGTGCTTATATTGTCCCTCTCAATGTTTGTGGCTTCTTTTTAACATTCAACACCTAGGCTAGCTGAAAACCGTATCGATTTTGCCTGTCTTCCAAAAGAGAGATGGCGGCCGAGCTGAGCAGAGAGGAACGGTGGAGCCTCGCCGGCACGACGGCGCTCGTCACTGGCGGCAGCAAAGGAATCGGGTACGCACATCAGCAAATCTTTTAGTTCTGTGCCTTGGGCGTGTACACTGATTGTATACTCACGCTGCTGCTTGTTTCCGTGCATATAGTCATGCCATAGTTGAGGAGCTCGCCGGGTTTGGGGCGCGGGTGCACACCTGCTCCAGGAACGCAGCCGAGCTAGAGGACAGCCGGCGGCGGTGGGAGGAGAAGAACATGCGAGTCACCGTCTCCGTCTGCGACGTCTCTGTGCGCGCCGAGAGGGAGAAGCTCATGGAAACGGTCAAAGAAACCTTCGACGGCAAGCTCGATATACTCGTAAGATTTTGTCACCGATCCCTTCTTTGCTATTCGTATTCTAGGAAAAGAGGAGGACCAATAACCTCTCCCTAACCTCCCGGGTCGCCTCACGGGCGACTCCGGAGGTCTCCCCGCCGCCAGCCCTAGGGCTTCTAGTTCCGCTGCCCAGTCCACCCTGCCGCCGTCGGAGGAGGCCGTCGCCGGCGGACGGCGGCGGTGGGGTGCCCCCAATAAGTTTTCTCCTATTTCTTCGCTGGCCCTAGTTTCGAGTCCATCTCGTCGGAATTAATCCGGCTGCCGCGATCTGGCCGCCCACGATTTGGCCGCGTACAGTCGCCTCCGGCCTCCGGTAACGCGATCTGGCTATCCCCGAGGGCACAAGCGAACGGAATCGTTCGAATCTTGCCGGCCGGCCGGACGGAGCGTGTGCTGGAGCTTGTACACGTATTGTACGCACCACCAGCATGCAAACTCGGCTGAAGATGGGCATGATTCGATGCTGGACGGATCTACGTCATGTACGCGTCTGCGCCAAGGAGAAGATTCGTTCTGCGTGTTTGAGCCCCTTTGATCTTGTCATCCACGTGTTCCGGATTTCCTGACAGAGACCTATACGGATCAGCGTTAAGCCCTTGGTTATCTGGATAGGATGGAATCTGGTCGTGCGTGCCCATATCAGCCTGTGTGGTTTCATGAGGGTACGACACGAAGCTCCGCTGGCTATTGGAACCATGGAACATGTCGGCATCTCGATTTCTATGGTGTATACATCGGTGGAGAAGGTCATGGTGGCTGAGATTTGAGGCTAAAGTTGGCGAAAGGGTTTTTCGAGACGATGAAGACTTTGCTTCGTAGGAGCCGGTGTTCGGATCCAATTCGGACATGGCACTTGTGCGCCTGGTGTTTGATGACTTGCAGGAGCAACCTTGGCAAGTGGGGGCAGCAGCACCGGAGGAATTCAAGTTTGATGGCGCTCTTCGAGTGCCGTGTCTTGACTTTCAGGGTGAAAACCTAAGGTCTGACCTTCATTGGTTGTGACTGGCAATGGTCTTGCTGAAAACATTGTTTTGAGAGATTGGACTTTATCCAGGGTGAAAACCTGAGATCTTGGATCGAGCGACGACGGTATTTGTGCACTGTTTCCCTTCTTGGAGGCGTAGCTTTTGGATAACTTTTTGTATTCCGGGTGTTGTCTTTGGTGGTGGTTTGTGGGGTTGCCGCTGCTGCGAGGATTTGATTACCGTGGCGGGGCCTTTTTCCTTTTCTTTTTCTTTTTAGGCTGTGTGCATCCTGACATTTTGTTGGTGCAGAGGCTGGGTGTAATTGATATTGTTTTGATATTAATATATTTCCTTTATCTAAAAAAAATTCTAGGAAAAAAATGTGAAGGCGGCGACAGATACAAATGTTCGTAATTTTTGTGTAACTCCATGCATGCAGGTAAACAATGCGGGGCAATTCTTCATCAAGGCGGCTGCGGAATGCACAGCGGATGAGTACTCGCGTTTGATGGCCACTAATTTGGAGTCGACCTTCCACCTCAGCCAGCTCGCACGGCCTCTTCTGCTTAACGCCTCCGTTGCAGGAGGAGGCAGCATCATCAATGACGAGTGGTGGACTCGGCAAATCCCTGGATCGTGTACCCCGGGTTGATTGATGGGGAGAGAGGTGAGCGCTGGTGATCACGACGGCTGACAAGCAAGGCGTTTACCCAGGTTCAGGCTCCCGGAGGATAATACCCTACTTCCTGCTTGTCTGGTTATTGATGGCGAGCTGTGGCTACAATGGCGAGATGGCGATCTCGCTAGGGTTTGTGTGGCGGCTATCAGCGTACCCTAGACGAAGGACCCTCCTAGCCTTTATATGGTAGGCTAGGTCTCAGGTTTAACGGTGCCGATGGCGCTTACAAGCATGGCGGGGTCGCATGACCTAGCGTCGACTATCTTGGGCCGCACGTCGTCCTCCTTGGGTCTTCCTTGGGCCTTCGTCATAAGGCTGTCTTGGCGTGACCCAGGTATCCACACCATGGGACACCCGAAAGGTGACCCCACGACAGTAGCCCCCGAGTGCTTAGTCGAATCGTAGAGTCGGGTAAAGGACTCCTTCCTCCTGGGCACGCCATCGGGTTCCTGAGAGGAACGAATAAAATTAGTCGACTCCGGCCGTTCAGGGCTTACGGAAGATTGCTTAGTCGAACTGTCGACTCCAGGGTAAAATACTTTAGATACAGCTTTAGTCGGTGATCCTTCGACTGTTATTGTTCTGAGTCACTCGGGAGCGCGAACAGCGCTCCCGATGGGAGTAGCCCCGAGATTAAGCTGAATTGCTTGCAATTGAGGTTAAACTCAATTTTTCTTCAGTCGAAAAGGCCGCTCCCGATGGGAGTAAGGAAGGGACTCGAATGGAGTCGCAACTGGCTTTGCTTGACTTACTGTTTGTTCGGCCAGTTTGGCTTACTGTGCGAGTTTGTTCAGCTCCGAGAGCTTACTGAATTTTCTTTGCACTCGAATGAATTGTTCGAGTTCTCGATCAGCCCGTTGGCTTACTTAATACGCCTTCGCAGTTGACGTCAGTGCTGACGTTTTTGGCGCACTCTGCGTCCGATGGGACATGACAGTGCGGTCCCACTGTCAATATTGACCAGAAACAGCGGTTGTCGCTTAATTCTGACCGTTGGGCGCGAAAATTTCGCGGCGTTATGATGGCGTCTTGTTTCCCGTGCGTAGTGGGCAGCGACGGTTGCTATCTCCGCGCGACACGTGGACGGCCAGATGCTGTTGTAAACTGCGGTTTCGTGAAGGATGGCCTGGATGAACCGACCGCGCGGTATATATTTTTCACTGCGGCGGTGAACAGTCCATTCCATCCCCAATCTTCCGTCGTCGCCGCAGCTTTTCTCTCCGCCATTGTTGCTCCTTGCCAGATTCTTGTCTCCATCCTCCTACGAACAAGTTCGCGATGAAGAGGGCGAAGACTGCTGCTGGCGCCGCCGCCACCGCTGAGGCGAGCGTGATGAAGAAGCCTGAAGGGGATTGGGCGAAATCGTCGGTGAAGAAGGCCGAGCTCGAGGCCCTCCGCGCGCAGGGGTTGCTGCCACCGGCGGACCAGGCGACGGTGCGCGCACCTGGGAAAGAGGTATTCCCCTCTGCTCGCGATGGGGAACGCGTTTGCTTCGTGGATTTCCTTCCGCGGGGTTTCGGGTTCCCCCTCCACGATTTCGTCCGTGGTCTCCTGTATGCTTATGGGATTCAGATCCACGATCAGACTCCCAATGGCGTCTTGAGCATCGCGAGCTTTATCGTGCTCTGCGAGTGCTTTCTGGGGATCTCACCCAACTGGCTGCTGTGGAAGTCACTGTTCCTCGTGAAGAGGAACGTTGGGAAGAGCAAGCTGCAGTACCCAGTCGGCGGTTTCGGCATCCAGGTGCGTGGCGACACCACTTATTTTCAGATGAAGAAGTCCGACTCCGTCCAGGGCTGGCGTAAGAAGTGGTTCTACGTCAAGTGCGACCAGGCAGGGCTTCCAGACTTCGCGGCTGATCGCGCGTTGCGGAAGACAAACGCATGGGCAAGGAGGCGACAAAGCCCTTGCTGACGCTCCTTTGCGGCCTTCTTAAGAGTCTTGGGCGCGAGACAGGTGGTGTACACCTTATTGCCACCTTCTACAGGCTTCGAGTGCAGCCGCTCCGCAGTCGCGTCCAACCGATGTGGGCGCGTGAAGACGACGAGGAGCTTGATGATGATGAAATCGAGTCGAAGGTGAGGAGCATCACTAGCCTCCGAGCCGCTGACCCGTGCAATGTCAAGTGCCCAGTCGAGCCGTATGGGCCTAACAACCCTGTGCCTGAGGTGAGCTTCGTGTACTTTGCTCTTGCCTCGTATTTTCTTCAATCGAATCGTTTTTGCCTGACTCGAAAGCTTCATTTGCTGACAGGGTCGCTCGAGCTACGTCAGTCTTCCTCCGTTGATGGAGAATGGACCTCACATAGAGGCAGAGTTCCCTGAGGAGGACGAGGTTGATGATGATGAAGTTCCCTCCGCCACTTCTCCGAGTGAAGAGGTGGAGGAGGATGATGAAGAGCAGGAGCCACTGCAGAAGCGGCCTAGGCGAAAGAACGGCGACTCTGGTTCGGCTTCGTCGCCCGTGAAGGAGGCGAGTGTTGAGATCGAGGAGGCGAGCGAGTCCTCTTCGGGTGCCAGGCAACCGAGTGCCCTGGCTGAACCTTTGGTCGTGCCTCCAATCGGCTCTGCACCGCCGATCGAGTTCGCGAGGATGCCCTCCGTCTCCTTGGGGAGCGAGGATGATGATGTCGTCAGGTTAGTCGCAGAGCCTTTGCTTTGTTTTTATCGAGTGCGTTCGTTCGCCTGCGAGTCCTTGAATTGAGTTTTCCTGTCACAGCGACCGTACCGGCGCTGCTGTTTCTTCCCCTCGTGAGGTGGAGCACACTTCTGCTCCCCTTATCGAGCAGACTGCGAGGACGACCGGAGAGGAGGCTCTGACGGGTGACGCTTTGGCCTTGATGGCTTCGACCTCCTCCATGCATGAGAGGTCTGCTGGTGCGACTCCGGTTGACGCTGGGCTGCGTGAGCATGTAAGTGTTCTTCGACTCCTTCTGCCAAATCTGTATCGGGTGCGCGTACAGCGCTCCCGATGGGAGTAGCCCCCGAAGATGTGCGTGACTAGAATAGTCGGGCGCAGATTGATGTCTTTGGTCTCCTGCAGCCATTTTATCGTCAGCAGATGGAGGGAGCCGCAGCCTTCGTTCGCATGGAGCAGGAGAGGGATCGGCTCCGCGCTGCTCTGGATCAAGCGAATAGTAAGTGTGGACCCTTGGGTTCAAGGGGTGCTTCGACTGCCTTTATTGCTAACGTTGCTCCGTTGATCCGTAGGCGAGAAGGAGAGCATGAAGACGCGGGTCGCGGAGCTGGAGAAATCGCTGGGTGAAGCCCGAGAGCGAGAACAAGCTCGGGCTGATCTGGAGAAGACCCAAGTCGACCGCTTGCTCGCACTCGCAGATGTTGTTGGAAGTAAGTTATTCGGCTCAGCGCCTACTTTGCCTTTTTTCGACTTTTGACGTCTCACGGGTGTGGATTTCTTTTGATCAGAGACTTGCGGAGGTGCTCCTCCAGAAGGGACTTCCAGCGAGAGTGTCGGCTTGGCGGAGGCTGTTGGCTTCGTCGACCGCGTCTGCGCGTACGCATCGGCAGCGCTGCAGCAGTCGTCGGCGGCACTGCGGAAGTCGACGGAGGCCTTAGCGACTGTGCACCAGAGTATCTTTCCCGACAAGCCGCCACCAGCTGCTGTTGACGCACTCGCGGCTCCATTCGAAGGCAATTCGAATGTCCTGGCGGACTTCATGCGCGCGCAGACGGTACGCGGCTCCGAGCTCACTTTCCAGCTACTTCTTGGTCACCAAGTGGTAGGCGATTTTGAGAAGGTTGCCAGCGACTTCCCTCGGAAGCCTGATGGCAGGACCGCGTCCCTTAGCGGTGTGAAGGTGCAGGCGAGTCAGCTGGCTGCGAAGTTGATCACCACCTTCGAGAAGAGGATTGCGAAAGCTGCGGAGTTGGCTGCCAGGAAGAGCCGTTCTCAGTCGGAGTCTGTGATGTAGACTCCGTTCTTTTAGGACTTCTGCTTTTGGTTCTTGAGTCTGTAATGCACTTTATATTGTGCGAGTGAACACGCTAATGATGAAATGTGAATTCGCCCCCTCGGGGGTGCAGTCGTCGAGTCTTTTTTGATATCTAGCTTGGATGAATTATGTTGATTCTCTACCCGGCTTGACGCTGTCGATTCTTGGCAGTCTGATATGGGCGAAGCTCCTGACGTTGCTGGAACGACCGGCGCGGATGATGAGGAAGATACCACTTCGGCTGCGCCTACTCGTCGCCGCCGTCAAGCTCCTCCAGCTCCTGTGCGAAGCGTGAATGATCAGCGGGTGATCACATACATGAGGAACAAGGTTCTTGAGCTCGAGTCGAAGTTGAAGAGCGCAGAGCTGAGGTTGGAGCGCTTGAGGTCGCGGCCCGCTGCGCCGTTCTCCCATCGAGAGGAGTTTCTGCTTGGCGAGATGGACTTGATCAGTCAACAGCTGCAAGGTTGGCCTTCTAGCGTTTTTGCTTCGGCCTCGAGTCTTCCTGCTATGCTTAATGCTTGGCCTTGATGCAGATGTGAGTTCCGACTTGGAGGCTGAGCAGCTTCGAGTAGACGAGCGAGTAGAGAAAGAGGCCGCCGGTGACTCACCCGAAGCGCGCCAGTTTTGGTCGAACAAATCCAGAGGTAGTGTACTGGCACGAATGCTGGATCGCACCTGGAGGGCTGCTGTGCTCTTGGAAGGTTGCAGAAAAACCCTCTGGCAGATCAACAAGGTGTACTTTCCTCACAACGAGCAGCCGAATGGGCTGACTGCGCTTCTGGAGAGGTTCCGTGAAGGCGGTGCGTTGAAGGAGGTCGTGCACGCTCAACTTGTTGCCGGGGCAAACGTGGCGTTGGCATACATTCGAATGCACCGGCCTCATCTTCCATTGCACAAGGTACTGGACGGCTTGCCTGGAGAGGGTGACTATGCCGATACTCTTGTGGCTGCACGCCAGATGATCCAGCAGGTCCAGAACTTTAGCGAGCATCTTGTGGGGCCACTTGATGCGCCAAAGGGTGAGCCTGTAGAATAAGAGCAGTAGAGTGCTGTTGCATAGCGTCAGCTTGTAAAAGAAATTTTTTCCAAGTGGAAATGTGAGTGTATGTATGTCGAGGTGGGGGTAGCCCCCGAGTGAGTAAATTGTATCCTGTGGACTTCTGTAAACCTGTATGGCGCTGCCCCCAAGCGGATCGAGTGCGGCCGAGGTGTTTCGGGTTAGGCCTGTATGGCGCAGCCCCCGAGTGCTTCGAGTGCGGCCGAGGCGTTTCGAGTCAGACCTGTGCGGCGCAGCCCCCGAGTGCGTCGGGCGCGGCCTAGGATGTTGACTTAGACCTGTGTGACACAGCCCCCGAGTGCGTCGGGTGGCGGCCTAGGATTTTTCAAGTTAGACCTGTATGGCGCGGCCCCCGAGTGCGTCGGGTGACGGCCTAGGTTTTCGAGTTTGACCTGTATGGCGCAGCCCCCGAGTGCTTCGGGTGACAGCCAAGGATTTTGCGAGTGACCTGTATGGCGCAGCCCCCGAGTGCTTCGGGTGACGGCCTAGGTTTTCGGCTTAGACCTGTGCGGCGCAGCCCCCGAGTGCTTCGGGTGACGGCCTAGGTATTCGAGTTGACCTGTATGGCGCAGCCCCCGAGTGCTTCGGGTGACGGCCTAGGTTTCGAGTTGACCTGTATGGCGCAGCCCCCGAGTGCTTCGGGTGACGGCCAAGGATTTTCGAGTGACCTGTATGGCGCAGCCCCCGAGTGCTTCGGGTGACGGCCTAGGTTTATGTTGCTTTTTGACTAAAAAAGTAAAGGGGAGAGCTTGTTCCACAAATCACTTCATTGATTTTTGCGAGCAGGCCGCCTCATTAAAACCCTTCCAGTCCCCTCAGGTACCCTGGTAAGGGAAAGAGTGCGTCTGGAACCTGCTGCTTCTTGAGATAGTACACTTTGTTACAAGGGGGAGTCGACTAGGCGTAGAAGCGGCGCAGTTGCGCCACGTTCCATGGGTTGCTGCAGACTGTCCCTGTCTTCGAGTCCTTCAGGCGGTAAGCTCCGCCGCCGATTGCCTCTGTCACGATGTATGGACCTTCCCATGGGGAGGCTAGTTTGTGCACCTTCTTTTGTTTGAGGCGGAGGACAAGGTCGCCAGGGACGAACGCTCTGGGCCGCAGTCGCCGCCCGTGGTAGTTGCGGAGGTCTTGTTGGTACACGGCTGTGCGGGTGAGGGCGATGTCGCGTGCTTCGTCCAGGGTGTCCATGTCATCCTCGAGTGCCTCTTCTGCGTCGGATTCGTCGTAGGCCACCACTCGGGGTGCGTCGAACTTGATGTCGCTTGGCATGACTGCTTCTGCGCCGTACACCATGAAGAATGGCGTGTACTTAGTGGATCTGTTCGGCGTAGTGCGCATACTCCATAGCACAGACGGCAGCTCTTCGACCCAGGCGCCTGCAGCGCGCCTCAATGGTACTCGCAGGCGCTTCTTGATGCCCTTGCAGACTAGGCCATTGGCCTTTTCGACCTGTCCGTTGGACTGCGGGTGCGAGACGGATGCGTAGTTGAGCTTGATGCCTTGGTCGGAGCAGAAGTCCTTGAATTCTTCGGCTGTGAAGTTTGTGCCGTTGTCGGTGATGATGCTGTGCGGTACTCCAAACCTGAAGATGATCGACCTGATGAAGTTAACTGCCGAGGAGGCAGTCGAACTTGTGATAGGCACGGCTTCGACCACTTCGTGAACTTGTCGACTGCCACCAAGAGATGAGTGTGTCCTCCCGGAGAGGACTTCTTGAGTGGACCCACCATGTCGAGCCCCCATTGAGCGAAGGGCCAGGCGAGTGGGATGGTCTTCAGTGCAGATGCCGGTGCGTGCGGCTTGTTGGCGAACTCTTGGCAGCCGATACATTTCCTCACGAGTTCTTCTGCGTCTTGCATTGCTGTGGGCCAGTAGAACCCTGCTCGTAGGGCTTTGGCCACTAGGGCTCGACTGCTGGCGTGATGCCCGCAGATGCCAGCGTGGATGTCGAGTAAGATGGCTTGACCGTCGACTGGGTCGATGCACCTTTGGAGGACTCCCGAGATGCTTCGCTTGTAGAGTTCTCCGTTGATGACGGTGAAGCCCTTGGAGCGGCGGACGACGCGCTTGGCTTCGACTGAACTTGTTGGCACCCTCTGATGCAGTATATAAGCCAGGTATGGGTTAGTCCATGTGGGCTCAATCAACATTACCTCCATAGGTTCCTTCTCCGTGCTGGGTGGGTCGGCGGTGCTTGTTGTCGATGTAGAGGATCCCGGCGCGGGCCGGAGCTTGACGGAGCGTTGCGTGATGCACTCGAGGAAGACTCCGGGTGGCACCGGCGCTTTGTCTGAGCCCAGGTTGGCGAGGGCGTCGGCTTCCTCGTTGCTCTCGCGGCAACGTGCCGTAGCTCGCAGCCGTCGAAGGTGCCTTCCAGCTGGTTGTACAGGTCCCTGTAGGCGATCATGTTGTCGGCGATGGCATCACATTGCTTCATGGTTTGCTGCACGACGAGGTAAGAGTCGCCGTAGATCATGAGGTGAGTGGCGCCGCAGTTCTTGGCCATCCGCATGCCGTGGATTAGGGCTTCATACTCTGCCTCGTTGTTGGAGGGTGTTGGGAAGTTCATCTGCAGCACGTATTTCAACTTGTCGCCTTTGGGTGAGATGAGGACGACTCTGCCCCTGCTGATCTGAATTTCTTGGAGCCGTCGAAGTACATTGTCCATGCGTTGGAAAGTCGGGTACGTCTGGCAGCTGGGCCTCTATCCACTCGGTGGTGAACTCTGGAAGCACTTGGGCCTTGATTGACTTCGGGTGCGCGTACTTCAGCCCCCAGGGCCCTAGCTCACAACCCACTTGGCGACTCGTCCTGTCGCGGCTTGGTTGGTGAGGATGTCGGAGAGCCCGGAGGAGCTTACTACCGTGATGGAGTGCTCGGAGAAGTAGTGGACGACCTTCCTTGATGTCATGAAGACTCCGTACGCTAGCTTCTGGTAGTGCGGGTACCGCTGCTTGGACAAGGTTAGCACCTCACTGAGGTAGTAGACGGGCCGCTGAACAGGGTGACTGTGTCCTTCTTCTCGTTCGACGACAAGGACCGTGCTGACCACCCTGTTTGTGGCTGACACGTAGAGGTATAGCGGCTCGTTCTCCAGTGGCGCCACCAGTACTGGGGAAGTCGTGAGGGTTTTCTTGAGTTGGTCGAACGCGACTTGCGCTTCTTCTGTCCACTCGAACTTGTCTGTCTTTTTCATCAGTTGGTAGAAAGGCAGGGCCTTTTCTCCCAACTTACTATGAACCGGCTGAGAGCTGCGACTCGGCCGGCTAGGCGTTGCACCTCATGAAGCTTGGTCGGTGCTGGCATTGCGAGTATGTTTTGCACCTTCTCAGGGTTGGCTTCGATTCCTCTTGCAGAGACGAGGTACCCGAGCAGTTCTCCGGCTGGCACGCCGAAGACACACTTGTCCGGGTTCAGCTTGATCTGATACTCGTTGAGTGCGGCGAAGACCTTGCGGAGGTCGGCGATCAGAGTGTCCTCCGTTCGAGTGGTGACGACTATGTCGTCGACGTAGACTTGGACGATCTTTCCGATTAGCTCCTTTAGGCAGGCTTGCATTGTGCGCTGGTATGTGGCCCCAGCGTTCTTCAACCCGAAGGGCATCGTCTGGTAGCAGAAGACGCCATGGGGTGTGATGAATGCAGTTTCTCTTCATCGTCGACGTTCATCCTGATCTGCTGGTACCCTGAGTAGGCGTCCAGGAAGGATAGGCGTGCGCAGCCTGCAGTCGAGTCGATGATCTGATCTATCCGCGGGAGCGGGAAGTGGTCCTTGGGGCAGCATTTGTTGAGGGCGGTGAAGTCGACGCACATGCGGAGTTTCTTCGTCTTCTTCTTCTCCACCAGGACCGGGTTCGCTACCCAGTCCGAGTCCTTGATCTCTCGGATGAACTTGGCGTGGAGCAGTCGATCGATCTCCTTGCTTATTGCATCTTTCTTGGGTCCTGAAAGCGTCGCATGGTCTGCTTGACGGGTTTGGCGTCCTTGTGGACGCGTAAAGAGTGCTCGGCGAGGTTCCTGGGTATGCCTGGCATGTCAGAAGGTTGCCAGGCGAAGATCTCCCAGTTCTCACGTAGAAACTCGACGAGCGCGCTTTCCTATGCGATAGGCAGACTCGACGACACTTTGACTGTCTTGTTTGCGTCCGTCGGGTGGACCTGATGAGTTGTCGTGTCGTCAGTCGTGTTGAAGGCGCGTCCTTGGCAGGCTTCTTGCGTGGCGGGAAGATGGTTTTGTCGTTGTCGACTGCCATCGCCTCGAAGTGCTCGTCCATTCCGAAGAACTCGGAGATCTTGCTGAACTCGCGGTCGCAGCTGTTGGAGCGGTCGAAGTCGCCGTGCACCGTGATGACGCCTTTGGGTCCAGGCATCTTGAGCATGAGGTAGGCGTAGTGAGGTACCGCCATGAATCTGGCGAAGGTTGGGCGCCCGAGTATCGCGTGGTACTGCGACTTCCAGTCGACTACCTCGAAGTCGATCGACTCCCTCTTGAAGTTTTCGGGTGTGCCGAAGATGACGTCGAGTGTGATCGTTCCCATGGGCGTGACTGCTTGCCCTGGTACTATGCCATGGAAGGTGGTCTCTGATGGCGTCAGGTTTGTCGTTGGTCTGTTTATCTTTCTGAGGGTCTCGGCAAAGATGATGTTGATGCCGCTGCCTCCATCCATGAACACCTTTTTCAGGGTGTAATCCCCGATCAGAGCTTCGACTACCAGAGCGGCGTGCCCTGGTCGTGGTACTGCAGGTGGATGATCTGCTCTGGAGAATGAGATTGGTGTCTCTGACCCTCTCAGGTAGTCGGGTACTGCAGGTGGACAAGTTACAGCCTGGTAGACTTGGCGGGTGATGATCTTCTGGGTCCTGTTTGAGGGGCGCCCCTTCTGTATCATGTTGAGTTGTCCGCGTGCCGCTGGATATGCGTCAGGGGCTTCTTGCGGCGGCGGCTGCTGCTGCTGCTGCTGCTGCTGAGGAAAGGCTCCCGCCGCCTGTGCTGGATTAGCGACTGCGGTGTGCGGGTGCTGCCTGGAGGCCAGCTGTGCGACTGGCTGCGCTGCGGGTGCTGGAGTGACTATCTTCTGCATGGCTTCGTATATTTTGCGTGCCTTTCGACAGTCCTTCAACAGGTGGTTGGATCCCCACTTGCCCGTTTCCGGGTTCCTGAACATGTGGTGCCTGCAGGGTTGTTCCAGCTCTTCCGCTGGGCTCAGTGCGTTTCTGCCACTCGCGTTTGGACCTCCGTCGCTGCGGTAGCTGCTGCCGCCGCTTCGGTTGTATTGCCCTTGGCTGTATTGGCGACTCTGGTCGCCCGCTTCGACTGTACTGTCTGGCTGTATTGGCGACTGCTGTCGCGCGCTTCATCCTCACGGGGGGTTTGGAATCCCGCCGCTACTAGCTCGATTGAGTCGTTGCCGTTGTAACGCGGCTTCTTCTTGTGGCGTCCTTCTCGCCAGTTGCTTGGTCCGGCTTCGTCCTTCGGGGAGTAGCGTGAACTATCGCGGACCGAGTCCTCTCCGTCTGCCCACTGGTTGGCTATCTTCATGACCTCGATCATGTTTTTCGGCCGGAGCCTACCAAACTCCTCGCGGAGGTCGCGGCGGGAGACGCCGTGCATGAAGGCATCCATCACTCGGTCCTCCGAGGCGGTCTCCATGGTGTTGCGGAGCAGGGTCCAACGCTGGATGTAAGATCGGAGCGGCTCGTCTCGTCCTTGCTTGCATGCTTGTAGCTCGACGAACGTCGTCGGTCTCGAGTACGTCCCCAGGAAGATTTAACGAAGGCTTCCGCGAACTCGTCCCACGTCCTGAAGGCGTTCTTGGGTTGAGTGTTGAGCCACCCACGTGCAGAGCCCGTGAGCATCAGCTGGATGTACTGCATGGCCGTAGTCGAAGTACCGCCTTGGCAGCTGCAGGCTATGAGGTAGTCTTCTAGCCAGAGTCTCGGGTCCTGCTTCCCGTCGTACTTGACTGCTTCTGCCGTGAGCTTGAAGCCCTTGGGCATTCTTGTGTCGCGTATGTTGAAGCTGAAGCATGCGGCGCCGCACGGCTCGTAGTCGCCGTCGTTGCGGTCGTAGTCGAGGTTGGACGTGCTGGTTGGCCGCTGGATGCGGCTGCGGTCTACCGTCCTTTGCGTGATGACGTTGCGAAGGTCTTCACCTGGCTGCGGTTGTCGTAGTTGTCTTGCTTAACAGCGGGCTCGTGGTCGCGGCGATCTCGATCTTCTCGCGCTTTTTCTGCTGCCACCTTGCTTAACAGCGCGTCTTCGAGTGCCTTGATAGACATGATCTGCTGCTTGTGGAGGAGAGCGCGCGAGTCGCCCTCAGGCGGCTGTGTCAGTCGCAGGTATGTTTCGACTGCCATGAGTGCAGCACCGGGTGTCTTGGGGACGGGTATTCCGTCCGCGTCTTCTATATAGGATGACTCGAGATTGCGGGTGATTCTAGCGCGGTCGGCCTCCGTCATCAGGGGCACGCGGGCTCTGTGGCGCCTTGCTCCTTGTGAGACCTCTGTTGAGGCAGTGAACGAGTAAGCGGCCCTCCTGGCGCTTGACGCGTCGGCTTCCTCCTTGCGTCGAAGGAGCTCGGCCTTCTCTGCGCGGAGTCGTTCGCCTTCCTTCCGTAGTAGGTACTGGACCGCCATGAAGTCCTCCCGGGGTGCATCCGGTGGGGGGTACGTGCCGTCCTCGACGTGCTTCAGGGCTTTGATTGCCATGTCGCGGGTGATGGTGAGTCGCGTCACCTGGTCCGGCATGACCACCTCCAGTGGGTATGCGGGTTCGTCGTCGTTGCCCTGCGGCCTCTGGCCGATCATGAAGACTTGCGCGGGGTAGATCTGGGCAGTGGGGCGAGTGCTGCCACTGCTGCTTCCTTCATCCGAGCCGTGCTCGGAGCTGAAAATGGGTGCGACGTGGTGAATACCACAGTCGCCGCCGGGGCTCCTTCCCTGGTCGCGGTCGTGAGGAGTGATGTCGCTGTTGTCGACGTGGGCGCGATTGGCTTGTTGACGATCTTGCGAGTCGATGGAGACGCGAGTGGCGTGGATGAGAACGGCGCGGCCTCCATTGCGCGCGAAGGCGTGGTCGACGTAGTCGAAATTGATGTAGATCTTGGCTTTGCCAGCGATGCGATCGAGGTAGTTGAAGTAGACTCGATCCGCGCGGTGATCGACGATGTGGTCGACGTAGTCGTAGCAGATGCGATCTCTGTGACAGCTGGAGATGCGGGCGATGTGGCTGCGCTGGGTGTAACCTCTGTCGCAGCGGAGGCGGTCGATGTAGTCGATGTGGATGTGACCGTCTTGATAGTCGAAGACGCGGCCGCCGCAGTCGCAGCAGATGCGATTTCCACGGCAGACGGGTACGTGGCTGAGGAAGTCGCGGCAGATACAATCTTCTCAGCGGTCGAAGGTGCAGTCTCCGCAGTCGTAGCAGATGCGATCTCCGCAGCAGGTGGGGGCGTGGTTGTCGCAGTCGAGGCAGATGCGGGTGCCATCACCGCCGGCGGCGCGATCGCCGTGGATCTGAGTACTCCACAGCTGTCTACGAAGTAGTGCATGGTACCGAAGGTGAGGCACATACCTACGTGCAGATCGGCGTACACCGAGCGGTGGGCCGGCGGGTGGAAGGTGTACTCAAAGGAGCCGAAACAGATTGGCTCCTTGGTGATGCAGACGTCGGTCTTCAAAGTTGATGGAGCCGGTGCGACCATGGTTCCAGCGCTCGTTCTTTCCCACAGACGGCGCCAATTGACGAGTGGTGGACTCGGCAAATCCCTGGATCGTGTACCCCGGGTTGATTGATGGGGAGAGAGGTGAGCGCTGGTGATCACGACGGCTGACAAGCAAGGCGTTTACCCAGGTTCAGGCTCCCGGAGGATAATACCCTACTTCCTGCTTGTCTGGTTATTGATGGCGAGCTGTGGCTACAATGGCGAGATGGCGATCTCGCTAGGGTTTGTGTGGCGGCTATCAGCGTACCCTAGACGAAGGACCCTCCTAGCCTTTATATGGTAGGCTAGGTCTCAGGTTTAACGGTGCCGATGGCGCTTACAAGCATGGCGGGGTCGCATGACCTAGCGTCGACTATCTTGGGCCGCACGTCGTCCTCCTTGGGTCTTCCTTGGGCCTTCGTCATAAGGCTGTCTTGGCGTGACCCAGGTATCCACACCGTGGGACACCCAAAAGGTGACCCCACGACAATCAACATGTCCTCCATCGGAGGCACAATCAGCTATGCAGGCGCCGCGATTTATAATGTCACAAAAGGTACTACTATATGCTTTATTTGTGCTCAACACTTTACTAAATACTAGCAAAGTGCCTTTGCCCGTGCTTCGCTACGGGAGAAAAAAACGGAGTTTCATTTTGGATTTAAATTCGTTGTCGAATTACTTGTGGATCACTTTAAAAGGGAAGAAAATGGCAATGAATTATTTGGGTCATTAAATCATTTTTAAAATTTATAACTTTGGGTCCCCTGGACAGAGGATGTATTTTTTGACATTTAACAAAAGGTTTCATTTAAAAACATTTTTTGAACTTAAGTCTTGAATTATACGGCCGAATTGCATCTCTGTATTTTGATCAACTAAAACGGACGCCAAAAGGAAAAGTAATGATGCCAAATTAAACTACATGGTGAGAGCTTTGGATCGATGTAAAATTTGTTAAATTTGGAGTTGCGGTTTGAAAGTTATGAATTTACAAAGTTTAGTTTGTTGTTTGTTTATTTAAACGAAATTTAGAAAACTGGTTAATCTCGGTCGTCCGTTCGAACTTAAACGGACGCTCCAGATTGTCCAGTACCGCTTCGGTGGGTTTTTTGTGAAGAGGTCCCTGGGGTTTTCCTAAATTGCGGCTAAGTCAGTACGACGCATGCTGTGTGGACTGCGGGTTAATTTCGCAGTTTGTCAGGTTTTTTTTTGCAAAACGGAATTTCGAACAGGTATCCACTCGGCGGTGGCAGTGGCTGTAATATGGCCGAACAGCCAGGGGCAAAACCGTCATTTTGGGGTCGGACGGCAAGAAGCTTTGCTTCCTTTATTAGTAGGTATAGAAGAATAGAGGGAGTACGTTTTCTTTGGAGTACACAAGTTCCCAAAAAGTAATGAAGGATTCATAGAGAAGTTATTGCATCGTCCGAAGAAAACGTACGGTATCTTCTTTTTTAAAATATAAGGCAAAAGATTCGCCATTCAGAGACAAAAAATATAGGTCTCATGGAGTTATTTGGGAACTAAAAAAGTTCATCTAGGGCCTAAAATGACGAGTTGTATTGTAGTATTTGTTAACATAATCTATGTTGGTATGCATGCAGGAGCGATAAACCAGCTTACAAGGAGCCTTGCTACTGAGTGGGCACCGGACAAGATCCGTGTAAATGGTGTCGCCCCAGGCTTTGTCACGACTGATTTGATCAAAGATGTAAGTCCATACACCTCTATCTTCTTTAGCACCCTTACGTGTCAAAGGAATAAACTGGAGTCATTCTTACATTCCATAACTAAGTGTCAATGGTCATGACATAACTGTGTTGTGCACAGACAACTACAGATCAACTAGAGGATGAGCACTCCAAGACGCCTATGCGCCGAAGCGGCAAGCCGATGGAGATTGCTTCGGCGGTGTCATTTCTGTGTTTGCCAGCCGCTTCCTTCATTACCGGCCAGGTCATTTGTGTCGATGGTGGCCGAACCATTAGTGCTTAGCTGCTGCTGCTGCTGCTCCACACAAAATGGAAAGAATAAATTCGACGCCTTTTGTGAATAAAGCATATACCTTTTGTAAAGGGTGTGACTAGTGCTCAGTCGACTGAGAATTAAGTTAATTCTCAGTCAGGTGACATCATCAACATATTTACGGCCATACGAGTCGTATCCTGATGCATGCAGCCTCTGTCGCTATGGCTGGACAGGTTTCCGATTGATTGTTGGGCCACGAAGCGAACTGGGCCTTGTAATACGCATGTGCTGGCAGCCATCTTCTGATCCTTACTTGGCTGGTATTTCGCTCAAAAAAAAAAACTTGGCATGTACGTGTGGGCTGTAGAGTACGGAAGCAAGTGCAGCCATTTTGCTTTTCTTTTTTTTTTAACACAGGAAAGTGTCGCGCCATGAGGGCGCCCACCTCACGCTGGTGGGTATCCCGACAGGCTCTCGCGAGGCCATTGTCGATCCTTGACAAATATCAATGACCCTCGACAAGCATCACCGGCCCAATTGCAACTGGGAAAAAACTCAGTTGCAACCGGACTTGCAACTGAAAAAAATGCCAGTTGCAACCGGACTTGCAACTGAAAAAATGTCACTTGTAACCCCACCTGCAACTGAAAAAAAAAATCTCAGTTGCAACCGGACTTGCAACTGAAAAAACCCAATTGCAACCGGACTTGGAACTGAAAAAAATGTTAGCTGCAACTGGAGAGAAAAAATAGTTGCAACCTGACATACAATGTGAAATAATATCAGTTGCAACCTCACTTGCAACTGGAAAAAAAATTCAGTTGCAATCGGACTTGCAAAAAAAAAAAAGCGAACACACATCAAATTTCTCTAACTGCGTTGCTAAAACCGAAAGCCCATGGTCGTACAAAGCAAAATATCAACTTTCGTCCGCGTACACACAAAAAAGCAAAACAACAATCCACTCGCACGAATCTGGCGGCCTAGATCTAAAAGCTACGAACTTGACTGAAATTTAACTAGTTCTCATAAGATTAAGAATAATTATTTCTAGAAATATAATTAAGAAAAATATAGTTAGATAATCATGAATAAACAATATTTAATAATATCACAAGTTTAACACATAAAAATAATAACGTAGAGACAAATTAGAACTCATGATATTTACTAAGGAAATTGGAAAATAATAAAGTTTAGAAAAATAAAATAAGTACAAGGAAATACAAAACAAAACATATATTTGTTGCAACCACACTTGCAACTGAAAAAATCTCAGTTGCAACTGGACTTGCAACTGAAAAAATATCAGTTGCAACAGGACTTGAAACTGAAAAAATGTCACTTGTGACCCCAATTGCAACTGGGAAAAAATTCAGTTGCAACCGGACTTGCAACTGAAAAAATGACAGTTGCAACCGGACTTGCAACTGAAAAAATGTCACTTGCAACCCCACCTGCAACTAAAAAAAAATCTCAGTTGCAACCGGACTTGCAACTGAAAAAAAACCCAGTTGCAACCGGACTTGGAACTGAAAAAAATGTTAGCTGCAACTGGAGAGGAAAAATAGTTGCAACCTGACATACAATGTGAAATAATATCAGTTGCAACCTCACATGCAACTGGAAAAAAAATTCAGTTGCAATCGGACTTGCAAAAAAAAAAAAAGCGGACACACATCAAATTTCCCTAACTGCATTGCTAAAATCGAAAGCCCATGGTCGTACAAAGCAAAATATCAACTTTCGTCCGCGTACACACAAAAAAGCAAAACAACAATCCACTCGCACGAATCTGGCGGCCTAGATCTAAAAGCTACGAATTTGACTGAAATTTAACTAGTTCTCATAAGATTAAGAGTAATTATTTCTAGAAATATAATTAAGAAAAATATAGTTAGATAATCATGAATAAACAATATTTAATAATATCACAAGTTTAACACATAAAAATAATAACGTAGAGACAAATTAGAACTCATGATATTTACTAAGGAAAATGGAAAATAATAAAGTTTAGAAAAATAAAATAAGTACAAGGAAATACAAAACAAAACATATATTTGTTGCAACCACACTTGCAACTGAAAAAAATCTCAGTTGCAACTGGACTTGCAACTGAAAAAATGTCAAGTGCAACAGGACTTGAAACTGAAGAAATGTCACTTGTGACCCCAATTGCAACTGGTAAAAAACTCAGTTGCAACCGGACTTGCAACTGAAAAAAATGCCAGTTGCAACCGGACTTGCAACTGAAAAAATGTCACTTGCAACCCCACCTGCAACTGAAAAAAAAAAATCTCAGTTGCAACCGGACTTGCAACTGAAAAAAACCCAGTTGCAACCGGACTTGGAACTGAAAAAAATGTTAGCTGCAACTGGAGAGAAAAAATAGTTGCAACCTGACATACAATGTGAAATAATATCAGTTGCAACCTCACTTGCAACTGGAAAAAAAATCAGTTGCAATCGGACTTGCAAAAAAAAAAAAGCGGACACACATCAAATTTCTCTAACTGCATTGCTAAAACCGAAAGCCCATGGTCGTACAAAGCAAAATATCAACTTTCGTCTGCGTACACACAAAAAAGCAAAACAACAATCCACTCGCACGAATCTAGCGGCCTAGATCTAAAAGCTACGAACTTGACTGAAATTTAACTAGTTCTCATAAGGTTAAGAGTAATTATTTCTAGAAATATAATTAAGAAAAATATAGTTAGATAATCATGAATAAACAATATTTAATAATATCACAAGTTTAACACATAAAAATAATAACGTAGAGACAAATTAGAACTCATGATATTTACTAAGGAAAATGGAAAATAATAAAGTTTAGAAAAATAAAATAAGTACAAGGAAATACAAAACAAAACATATATTTGTTGCAACCACACTTGCGACTGAAAAAAATCTCAGTTGCAACTGGACTTGCAACTGAAAAAAATGTCAGTTGCAACAGGACTTGAAACTGAAGAAATGTCACTTGTGACACCAATTGCAACTGGGAAAAAACTCAGTTGCAACCGGACTTGCAACTGAAAAAAATGCCAGTTGCAACCGGACTTGTAACTGAAAAAATGTCACTTGCAACCCTACCTGCAACTGAAAAAAAAAATCTCAGTTGCAACCGGACTTGCAACTGAAAAAAACCCAGTTGCAACCGGACTTGGAACTGAAAAAAATGTTAGTCGCAACTGGAGAGAAAAAATAGTTGCAACCTGACATACAATGTGAAATAGTATCAGTTGCAACCTCACTTGCAACTGGAAAAAAAATTCAGTTGCAGTCGGACTTGCAAAAAAAAAAAAAAAGCGGACACACATCAAATTTCTCTAACTGCATTGCTAAAACCGAAAGCCCATGGTCGTACAAAGCAAAATATCAACTTTCGCCTGCGTACACACAAAAAAGCAAAACAACAATCCACTCGCACGAATCTGGCGGCCTAGATCTAAAAGCTACGAACTTGACTGAAATTTAACTAGTTCTCATAAGATTAAGAGTAATTATTTCTAGAAATATAATTAAGAAAAATATAGTTAGATAATCATGAATAAACAATATTTAATAATATCACAAGTTTAACACATAAAAATAATAACGTAGAGACAAATTAGAACTCATGATATTTAGTAAGGAAAATGGAAAATAATAAAGTTTAGAAAAATAAAATAGGTACAAGGAAATACAAAACAAAACATATATTTGTCTTTTGAGAATTAACAAAAATAGATAAAAAATACCGAGAGTTTCTCGCTCAATATAAAAATACCGCAACACAAATAGAGATGCACACATTTGAACACAAAAAAGTACACAGAAGAAAATGCCACCGTAGAAACAAAACAACTACAAAAAATAAGTTTCGCAAAGAAAAAAGAAAACAACTAGACGCAAAAAAAAAACAATTATAGGGCCAAGGCCCAGGCACACGTACGGCTGCGCGTACACATCAGCGAGCGACGCAGGTTGCGATCCAGTTCTCGTAAGAAAAAGAAGCTAGCGAGTAGATTAGCGCTAGAAAAATCGGACGGTTCGGACGTTGACTGAGCGCTAAGCTAAATCTCAGCTAGCTGAGAATTAGCAAAACCGTTTTGTAAATGCTGTCGCCCCAGGCTTTGTCACGAAATGGAAAGAATATAAATTGGACGCCTTTTGTGAATAAAGCATATACCTTTTGGCAGTCACAAAGCCACGCACAAACGCTGCTCCAATCATCGGCCTAGGCGGCCGTTGACGGTCGTGAGAAGACATAAAGTCTTGCTCTTGAAGTAATCCCTAGCCTCGCGGGTCGCCTCGCGGGCGACTCTGGAGGTGTCGTGGGATTGTCACGGTAAGTGCCATTGAGGGTGGCAAACGAAGAAGTGAGGAGCAAGGCGGCGTGGAGTATCCGGGAGCGGGATTGGCACACGATGTACCCAGGCTCGGGCTCCCCTCGATCAAGTAGTCACTAAGTCCTACTTCTGTAATAATATTGATCTCACAAAGGTTACAAAGTAGCCGGCTTATTAGCTTAGGCGATTGTGGTTATCTCGATTATACGTACCCTGTAAGGGTCTTCCTGCAGGCTTTATATAGTCAGCCAGCTAGGGTTACAACAGTACCGAACCAAGTCGGTTACGACTAAGAGTCCTAGACTAAGGCGGCCAGACCTGTCGTGTCTTACACTCCAAGTCGTCTAGCGTCGTACAGCCGGTGGACTCCCTGTTGGATCCGGCTCAGGTCTCCCGGTTGTCCGGCTAGGTTTTAGGCTTCACCTAGCAGTCCTAGGCCGTCCGGCGTGTCCGCCGACATAGCTGCCCATGGGCCACCCTGGTCTCCTACAATCTCTCCAAGCGATGGGGAGGGAGTTGTAAAAATCTGATGAGGCTCTGCTACGGCTGCTGCTCTGGTTGCCGTTGCTGAAGGCGGTGTCGTCGCACCCTCCAGACCACTGTGGTCGACGGTGCTGCGAGCATGGGGCCGCGGTGCTGCGAAGCCATGGCGGTGGCGCTGGTGCTGCGAAGGCAGAGCAGCACAGCTATTAACCGTCGATGTCTGAGCTGCAAACAGTGACGCACGGTGCTGGAGTGCAAATGTCGCTGCTGCAAGGCGGCGCCGCCACCCACAGGCGGTGCTGCAAGCAGCTGACGCAGGTGTTGCAAATGCCGACGCACAATGCTGGAAGCCCAAGATGCCATTCCTGCAAGGCGGCGCCGCCTCCTGTCGGTGATGCTGCAAGCCACCAACGTCGGTGCTGCATACGGCGATGCGCGGTGTTGGAAGTTGTGGATGCCGCTGCTACAAGGAGGCGCCGACTCCCGCCGGCGTGCTGCGAGCCGCCGACGCCGGTGCTGCAAACCATAACGCTGCTGCTGGAACGAGGGTCTCCCCTAGCGGCGGCAGAGCTGCAATGGCCATCTTCTCCGACGGTGGCCGTGGTTCCTGGAGGAGCGACGCAGTCCCGGAAGCCATGGGGGACGTTCAGGGGAGGGAGAGTGGTGGGGGCTGGGGCATGTTTGCTGCCTCGGCGAAGCTGCAACGGCCATCTTCTCCGGCGGTGGCCGTGGTTTATGGAGGAGTGACGCAGATGCGGATGCCATGGGAGGCGCAGCGGTGGGGATTAGTTTCTTCGGGGAAGACTGGTTGACCGAGCGAGTTTAATCAGATGGCGCCCAGCGACTGAATCCAACGACGTGCGAGGCGGAGGATCGGGTTGATCCTCCGGAGGACGCTCAGCACGGGCCTAGTAATAAAAGTTTAAGGAGAGGATTGGAGCGCTACGTACCTTTGCTTTGCTAAGATACCCGATCCGTTGCTCCTTTAATTACCGGCAACAACTATTGAACAATAACCTTCGCTTTGCTTTCGATAGTCTCTCGGCATTAGCAAATCTAAAAAAAAGAGTAGATCAACCTTATAGTGACCCTCCTTTAGCCACACTATCGGTAGTTGCAAATGTATGTAATGAGATGAGGAGCAATGGCGGGTCAAAGGCTGTGTCCTTGGCCGCTCGAAAGATGCGGTGATGTCAGAGGAGAGAAAATTCTAGGGTTTTCTTTATAAAATTCCATACGAGAATTTGCAACAAAAAAAACCTCGCATCGATCCACCATGTCCACATCCGCAGACAGCTGCCACCTGGCAGACATGGATTCAACTGGATTACGAGTGCATGCGGCTACCGAGTTTAGGGAGCCGCTTTTAATATATGTTACTTGTGAACGACTGAAGTGCACAATTATGTTAAGTTCATGGATCTGCAATGCAATTGCCCCTTCAAAATAGACTTACAAGCAATGAAATCGTAGCCGATCTGGAGATTTTTCTTTTGGGGCGTGTCACTTGTCACGCACTTAGAGCATCTCTAGCAGATCCGGAAAAGACCCCCGGCCCAGAAAATTCCGGCCGATAGGATAGTTTGCTCTGGCGAGGGCTGTTTTTACGGCCTGAACAGGCACCTCATGTCGGCCCGGCCCGGATAAATTTATCCGGGGGTCCGGATAAGTGGTGGCTCCGGCCCTGTATCAACGGTACCGGGGGGCATTTAGGGTCACCCCCGGTTCCCTCCGCCGCGATTAGTTCCCCGCCGCCGCTAGGATAGTTTGCTCTGGCGAGGGATTACTCGCAGATCCGCCACCAAATGGCCCACGGATTCGGCGGTGCGCCTCCTCCGGGCGTTGCAGGGCACGGCGATGCGGCGGGGGCGTCGCATCCGCCACTGGAGGACTCCTCCTCGGAGAGTACCCCGAGGACTCCGACTCCGACTCCGGCTCCATCTTGTCGCTCACTGAGCCCACCACCGAATCTAATTAATGTGGAGGAGTTCGCCGCAATCACGAACGACGATGAGCTCCTCGAGCGCATCAAGGAGAAGTTCGTGCGCTCCGCCTATCGCGCGCAGAAGCGGCGCCGTTCGGAAGAACGCTGGGCCGCCGTGTACAACGAAGCTTCGCTCGAGCGCGGCATCCGGTTGAGTCTCAAGCACGCAGCGGAGCAGCAGCGGCGGGAGAGGGAGGAGCGTCGCCAGTGCATCGTCCGCCGGCGCAGCAACAACTAGTGTGGCGGCGTGATGTCTAGGAAGAAGCCCTTTTGGTTCTATGTTTGTAAATTATGTTTAAATCTAGTTTCTACTAGATCATTGATGGCGCGCGTTGCCGCGCCCGTCCATTTTGGCAATGTTTTGATAGTATTATTTTCGATGATGCATCATGCAATTTATGCATTGTCATAAGCCAGCCGGACTATTTAGGCAAAATATGAAACTAAAGGACAAACAAAAATCATTGTACTACCCAAAATTAAGCATATTATTCGAACGAATGAAATCAATCCAGGACATAGTAAGAGGCAAGTAGACATGTGCCCTCTTACTCTTTTAACCAGAGGACCTCACCACCATAGCATTCTTAAGGCGACAGTGCAACCTGACAAATTGTTGAATTATTTATCAGCCTTTACATATGTAACGAAATACACCAATTTGCAAGTACGGAAACAGATCCATGAAAGAAATACTCATCAGATTTACTTTTGTCCCATGAAATTAACAACATGTTGCGCTGAACCCAAACATCTTTGAGACAAATAAAACAAAAACTTATTCGTGGAACATTGAACAAATAGTTCTACACAAAATATTTGATTGGAATTACGATCGGCACTTCTTAGTAAATTGGATCCGAATTTAGTCAGGCTAAATTCTTTAAACCCTCTCTTCTCACCCTCGATGCCCATCTCCATCTGCTAGCTTGTAGTACCACTACGAAAGATCTGACATTGTGAAACCGCAACTATGTGCCCGACGCCCCAAAAACCAGGAGCTAAAGCAAGGAGAGCATGTTCATGGATATTCATATCCTTCAACTGTGTTCCTTTATAACATATTCACATAGAAGCATAACTGATTGTGTGTAGTAGTGGGACTAATAAACACCAGTGTTCCCTAATCATAACAAATTACATATAGTAGAAGCCAGTTAAAGAAATAAAGTTCAACTCCTTAGCATAACAAACTGTACAGGTCCTCATCAAGCAGAAAGTGAGGCAACAGGTAACGGACGCCTCCGGGTCGCACGCGCGTGCGGCTCCGGGGCGATCACGCATCCACAAAAAAAACCTAATCACCGGGCATCTCCGGCCGCCGCCGCCGCCGGCGGTGGTGGCGGCGCCCTGGCCGTCGATGGCGGTGAGGGCGAGGACGGCGCTCCCATGTTCTTCTTCTTCGCGCGGAGAGGTGGAGCAGATGGGTCGCGCACAGTTTGGCGCGGCGCCTGATCCGGCGAGGTGGCGGGTTCTTGTGGTGGTCGCGCACAGTTTGGTGGTGCTCGTCGAGTACTGAGCCTTGATTTCCAGGGTGAAAATCTAAGGTCTGGCCTTTATTGGTTGTACCTGGCAATGGTCTTGCTGAAGCCATTGTTTTGGAAATTCGGTCTTTCTCCGGGTGAAAACCTGTCGCAGCAGTGGAACATGGGGTTCCCCTAGTGCTGCCAAAGTGGGTCCACTCCCTGTGGGCCCAAGATGAAGATGGACAAGGCCAAGAACCAAGTCAAGCTGGCGGGTTCACGTTTCGACCCCGCGAAGGCTAAGCAAGACCTACACCGACAAAGGGCTCCGGTCCTGGGGGCCTGCCGGGTCCCCGAACCAAGCTAGAAGACACGGAAGACCCCGAGGGTCCGAGTTCCCGGCAGGAGGCTGGGCTCCCTCTCGGGTACCTCATCGCACTGTTGTGGATAAGCACTCCACCTCATGTTAGAAGACCTCAGAAGACTTGGGAAGCAAGGTGATAGTGGCGCAGGCCGGAGACATAGCCCGTGGTGGTGTCAGCCACTGTTCACCCCAAGGCGGACGCTCCCACCTAACCCAAAGGAGACACTAGGCTGAGAAGAGGCCACGTCTCCCCTAAACCAGCCGTGGAGGGTCCTTCGCGCCGAAGGTCCCTTGTGCTCCTCACGTGACCCTGTGGCAACCCCTTGGCCTATAAAAGGAGGACCAAGGCACGGGGGAGAGAAGGAAGGAACAAGTAGAACCAGAGCAAGACTAGACTAGGGCTGCGAAGGTAGAGGGGAAGGTGATCTCCTCCGGGTCAGTATCTGTCCTTCTTCTACCTCCAGCCAAAACCCTTCCGGGTACCCTGCCCGGGAGGCTCCATTGTAAGCCACACTATGAAGAACCCATCAATCCAGACATGCAGGAGTAGGACTTTTAGCCTCCGGGTGGCCTGAACCTGGGTAGCTCCTTGTGTCCCTTTGGTTGCATGCTTTGATCGTGGAGAGGAGAGCTTGATCTAGACCTCGCCCACGAAGACGATTCTCAGCCTCCTTCGCGCCCCGTGCCGAACCTAAAAGGGGGTATCCTCTACTCCCGGTGTCCGTGCATCGAGACACGACATCTGGCGTGCCATGCAGGGGGCGCAAGCGCTGGTTTCATCTTCATCAAGATCGTCGGCAAGTTCTTCATCAGGCATGCCGCCGAAGAAGAAGTTGGACCCTGCGGCGTCCAAGCCCGTCTCTCCCTCGCGCACTCAAGCTTCAGCTGATCGTCGTGCTGCTGACGCGCGGAGAGGCGTCTCTCCGTCCCCGCCGCCCGCGGAGAGGGTGGCGTCGGGAGAAGTTGACGGCCGCAACAAGGACGGCGGTCCTGACGGAGCGGCGGCTCCAAAAGGCCCCACCATGCCTCCTCCTCGTTCGGGGAAGAAGAGCGTCTGCAACGGCGCTAGCAAGCAGCCCACCGCTGGAGAGGGGAACCGCGGCGCTCGCGCCGGCGGGGACCCACGAGCGTCCAAGAGCAAGTCCTCCACGCACTCGCCTATGGACGCGCAAGCTCGCCATGACGCTTTGGTCGCTGCCAAGGCCCTGATGCAGTTCCCTCCAAGTTTCGGCGACCCTAAGGTCTACCAAAAATGGAGGGCTCGCGTCGAGAGGCTCCTCGACTTCGCTGATGGTGGTCCGTGGGTTGAACCAACTCATGCTCCCACCGTCGACGATCCCGGAGCAGCACAAGACAATGCACGTCACCCGCGAGGCCAGCCTCGTGGTGAACGTCGAGCTGAGACGGCGCCTCCTCACACCGCTCCACCGATGGCTGATCGACTGAACCGCGATCGCGGCCAAACCATCTCCATCGGGTCTTCTACTTCGCGCAACCCAGATCTTCGTGACGAGCTCAACAGCCGTCAGAACGAGGATATGCGCACCCGCATCGAGCGTCGCCGGGAACGTCATCGCCGGTCAGACCGCGACATCGACCTCGCCTAGGGCTGCCTCGCCCTCGCCCCTGAGTTCCGCCACTTCAACTGGCCCAAGAAGTTCAAGATCGACGTTCTCCGCTACGACGGCACAACGAACCCCCGGGACTTTCTGCAGATCTACTCTCTTGCTGCGATGGTCGCCGGGGCCGACGAAGTCATGATGGCCAACTGGTTCCCATTGGCCCTGAAGGGAGATGCCCAGACTTGGCTTCTCAACCTTCCAAGTGCTCCATCCGTTCCTGGCGGGCGCTGAAGGAACAGTTCCTGGGGGCTTTCCAAGGCGGGTACTAGCGTCCGGGGGCTCCCAGCGACCTCCACGACTTCAAGCAGCTTCCGGGTGAAACTCTTCGCAAGTTCATCCAGCGCTTCACCCAGAAGATGAACACCATCCCGTGCATCAAGGAGGAGTTGATGATCCAGTCCTTCCACGCCAACGTCCGCAACCCTAAGATGCGCGAGAAGCTGAGCATCCATCGCGTCGAGTCTGCTCGTAAGCTCTGGGAGCTTGCAGATCGGTGCGCTCGAGCCGAAGAAGGAGTCAAGTTCCCCGGGGAGGATGAACCCGAGGACAAGGTCACTCCAGCCAAGAACAAGAAGCGGGACCCTAGACCCGACAAGCGGATCTTCGTCACCGAGCCACTTCCGAAGAAGGCCAAGCCGCGCCGACTTCCGAGGAAGAAGGTGAAGGTGACCCCTGGTGTCACATCCATCCAGAAGGCAACCACCTGCTCAAGGACTGTCGCATGCTCAAGAACCTCGCCATCCGGGAGCAGCGCCGAGCTGACGGGGTCAGTCCTGACGTCTGCTACAACTGCGGCACTGCCGGGCACAACGCTCGCGACTGTCCCACGGGTCGCCAAGGCGGAGGCGGCCGCGGGTGGGGTCGTGGCATTGGTCGCGGAGGCCGTGGAGGAGGACGCGGCGGAC